>BMAT01003878.1:19623-32658 GCA_019649035.1 Elysia marginata | reverse complement strand
CATTGTTGTGGGGTATATACTGTATTTAGCTGTATATATACCCCATTAAATCAAAGGCCTCATAACATTAATAGTTATGTATGAGTAATAGATATATAGATCTACCCCATAAAATCAAAGACACCCTTATCAAGATAACACTCATGTTTATAAAACTATATTAGTTTATATAACCCATAAATTCAAAGACCATTATGTTCATGTTTATGTATAAGTTTATGTATTTATAGACAGGGGGACGTTATAAAATTAATGAAAGGTTTCATAAATTTTCTTTTTTTAAATTTATATATCCTTATACATGTACATGTAGGCCTATCTCCAATAAAAACATTCGGCTACCGTTTCTTACTCTTACTGTCTTAGATAACAAATTATTTTTAATAAAGTGGCCCATCACTGCATTTCATATAAAACTTTTTAATATTTCACACGCAATTATGTGAAAATCATTGTTCTGTATGTATCTGGATTTGTTTTTGTGCCCTTTTAAACATAGGTCAAGTACTGTTTCTTTCATTGAAAAGGCACTTAACTAAATATAAATAAAATATGGTAATCGAACAATTTCAGGGGCAAGGCTAGATCTAATTCTCTATAGTTATACAATTCACTCAAAGTGTTTGATTAGATAGTCTCAAAGATGGCCCAAAGACAGCCTCTCATGGCGATAAAAAAGGCCAATAAATAATTAACCCATCCTAAATGAAAAACTCAGTGTATGATTATAACAACTCTATAAAATTCAGGTTCAAAACTAAAATCTTGAGTTTGACTCATATCAACGTCAATCAAAGAACTCTTTAGGAGGGACTGATTGCAAAACTGTTGTTTGCAGGCCTTACAGTAGTTTGGAGCAGCATGGCACAATGACTAAGGATTCTGACACGTAATCCGACGGCTGCAGGTTCGATTCCCCGGTCAGAGATGTCCCCTGTAATTGCCTTGGGAAAGCAATACGAGTATATGAGCGCATTCCTCAGTCCACACACCTATAAAATTGGTAACCAGCTACATGCAGCGAATTTTTATTTGAAAAGCTAGTACTGATACTCTGATAGCCTGTAATGGCTGCCTATCCGTACTGAATAGGCAGAGATGGGTTAATGAGATATCATTAGAAACAAGTGGTATCATGGCCTGACGGGAAATTTATTGTACAGTCTTGAGCTTGATTATTGATCGAGGATTTAAATTATAACCAACTTTAACTTTTTTAGTAATTTTTTAAAACGGTACTTAGTTTTTTTTGTACGACAAAACGCCCTCTATCATTTTAACCTTCATACAAAATTTCTAAAAATGGTACTTATTTTTTTTTACGACAAAGTGCCCTCTATCTTTTTATCCTTTATACAATTTCCTTGGTCAACCACCTTGGAACAGTGAGAGTGGTGTTTTTTTATTATAAACAATGATACAGATAAACACTGTAACATTCCATATTATTGCCCTATAAATATAATTAAAGGCTGCTGAGCACTAAAGAAAAAAGATAAAATTCAATTGGTCTTGGATTACCTCAGTCAGCACCTGTATAAAATTGGCCTCTGTTTGTCAATGTCAGTAATGATTGAAAATGTAAGTTGTCCATGCATCTATCATTTGGCATTCATGTACTAAAACAAAAGGATTGCTGAAGCTTGTCAATAGAGGTCTATACAAATAAAACACTTTAATAATGCATCCATGATCAACAACAAAATAATGCTTTTTTAAATCATAATTTTACTTTATTTTTGGTGTAGCTACAACATAAAATCAAAATTAGCAAGTTGTTTTGAAAAATAGTTAGTTTTATATATATTTAATATATGAAGTACATAGGAAAAACAAAATTTAAGTATACAAACGTATGATAGATTGTTCAGAAATGGTTTCAAATAATAATAATTATGAAACAACATGATCTAGTTTTATCATATGTGTATATAGATATACAAACCAAAATTGAAACAAAATTGAAACCATTTACCCAAGAAGGCAAGTGTCTAAAATTTTAAAAAGCAGGCCAGTCATGAATATTTCTGAAATAGGCCTGTAAAGTGATTGAATCATTAAATGTGATTCATGTTGATAGTTATCATTGATGGAAAAATTCCAGAACAATAAAGTTTAAAAAAAAAGAAAGCCAAAATTAACAAAAAGAATCATGTAAAGGAAAACATAGATAATTATTCAATTCATGCATGCATGAAGATAAAATCAAATATAATGATATCAATATTTTTTTGAAAGTTTGGGATAGTGATTATTGATGTGCATATTGGTTGCTTGTTTTTTTCCATTCTGAAAGGTACAGTAGCAAAAGCAAGCCTTGATTGCACATAATAATTAGAAAAGTGACTGGTGCAAAACTGTTTTAAAACTCAGAATTTGAAATTTAACAGAACAGCTCACACTATAAATTAGTATAACATAAATTAGTATAATATAAATTAATGTAATATAAATTAGTATAATATAAATTAGTATAATATAAATTAGTATAATAAAAATTAGTATAATATAATTTAGTATAATTTATAGACAACATCGCCTGACTAACAATCATATTGCAACCCATTATGAGATCTGGGCCCTTGGAATAGATGATGAAGACTCTACTGAGCATAAAGTGTTTTACCTTAATTATCTAAAATAATGAAGAACAACTTGGGCATTTCTTGAAAAAAAAAAAACTAACTCACTTGGAACATTTTTTTACATTTTCCCAACAAAATGTTATTTATCTTGCTTTTGATTATTGGAATTGACCTGCCTGTCTTGTAAATTTGGAAAATTTTTTTCTGTGCAGACATTATCATTCTGATCTTGACTTGGATTTTTTGTTTTCTTCAAAGTAGACTCTGAATGCAATATATACAATACTTCTTCCTCATTTTTCTCCCATCTCTTACGTCTTTTTACGTCCAGGAACCATAATTGTATTTTGCTGTTTATTTACAGTACTCTTGTGTGCAGAAGGAGTATCAAGCTCTTCTAATACACCCATGACTTCTTGGTCTCCAACATCCAGTCGCTCATGAGATAGACTTTTCTCGCTGTATTCAGCTGCTTCATTACATTCACCAGTGGTTTCTGTAGTGTCTTCTACATCATCATCATCATCGTCATCTGTTACCGGTGAAGGTAATTGTTCTAGCGTTATTGAGCTGAGGGGCTTTACACTAAATTTCTTCATCTGCCCATTCTCAAGTGCAACCAGTGTACGAGCTACTTTGGTTTAATATAGAATAAATAGTGGAGGCAGCCACTGCGCAATCAAATGATTGAAATATTATAAAGGTATGAAATTAGCAGTGGAGAGAAGTAGGCTTTTCAGTGGAAATGCTCGAAATGTCTGCCTTTAGTATGATTCGAACATTCGACTTATAGATGCTTCAGCACCCACCGCCTTGCCACTTAGAGAAACATAGCTTATACTATGTCGCCACTCCTTAATTTGTTTTTTTTTTCTAGTATGCTTGACTGCATTCTGTAAATGTCCGTGTGGACAGCTACTGAATGTCCCACGTGACCAGCCACTGAAGCCAGCTCATCCCTGGTCATGTCCAGTATGGGGATCGTAGTTGCCGTGACCGGCTCTGTGGCCTTGCGGTAAAGACACTCGGTCAGAGATCGGGAGGTACGGGTTCGATCCCCGGCCGAGTCAAACCAAGGACTTTAAAATTGGTATTAGTAGCTGATCCGCCTGGTGTCTGGCATTATGGATTTAGTGCTAAGTCTGGTCGGCCCGGTGTCAAGATAATGTGACTGGGTGTGGTGTATGCAGCGCTCCGTACATCACAGTCTGGCAGCACGCTTTCAATTGCCCCAAGCGCCGTCTCTGATATAACCTTGTTGTTGAAAAGAGACGTTAAAATTCAAACAACCAAACCAAACGTAGTTGCCGTGTATCGTCAGAGGAGTCTGCTTCTTATGAGTGTCGGCTCTTGTAAAGTAAAGAGCGTTTTTATAGAGCGCTTATCCACTAATGTGCTCTAAGCGCTTTACATGGGTTCTCCAATAGGCCAATACCAACCAAATCACCTTCTGAACTCACAGAGGAGCAGAAAGTTAAGCGCATCACTCTAGCATTCTGACAAGATCTTCCACTGCCTATAGTCGAGTGTAAGTTTTGAATAAGCAAGAGAGAGAGAGAGAGAGAGAGAGAGAGAGAGAGAGAGAGATAGAAAGAAAGAGACAGAGACAGACAGACAGACAAACAGACAAACAGACAGAAAAACAGACATAGTGAGACGGACATAGTAAAAGAGTCCCTAAATAAAAAAGGAAGACACGGGTAAGCTATAAAAGTTTAGAAATCAAAGGTAAAAACACACATTCATAATTACATAATAGCCTATTCCTTTCTTTGTTAAAATGTATGCAATCAAACCTATTAGGAAATACATGTTTGAATTCTTAACGTATGGATCGCACTTTAATGGATTGTCCAGTTGAATACTGAAACCTCAAACACCCTAGTTCTGCCCGGGACAAACGAAGAGCAGTATCTGCAGTGTTAACTATATAAGAGAAACTGCATTTCATTTGTCCACGGCAGGGTTATCAGCCGCTGTGGTGTCCCCTAGGCTGTTGTAATTCCCTGTTTTGTATATCACAGGTCTAGCGTCCAGGGCGAATGCGTCAGAAATCGGAAATTCTTTTCCTTTTTTTTGTTGAGAAAATATCGTTCAAGGTAAATTTTCTTTTCCTTTTTTTTTTCTACACTTTAAAACAACATAACGAATTCATGTCTACTTTATAACCATTTTGACATTTGGAAACTTGGAAAACGTATTGTTGAAAACGGCAACGCATTTTAAAGTGAAAATTGCGACTTCCGAACTATTCGCCCTAAACGCGAGATATATCCCCTAAGCTTAAGGTGTACTGAAGTCTGTACACAGAGACGCATTAGATTTGCTAAATATCTTCTCGGAATAGTGGAGTCAGCAAAATTAATGCCTAGTCAAATGGTTGAACGATTTTAAAGGAGAGCAGGGGAGAGCAGTAAGCTTCGAGTAGAAATGCCCAAAATGTCTGCCTTTAGTATGATTCGAACCTTTGACTTATAGGGAATGAGATTTCAACAAGAGTAGCGGAACTTTCCTGATGTTTCTCCGAGTGAGATTTAATCATTAAGGATAGCACATGCCGATTTACGTTTTAGCGTATTTTGTAGACAATAGAGACCTTAAGCACACGCACCGTGTCTCACTGCGCGTACGTGAAAATCGGGAGACTTTAAGCAGCAACGCGTGAGTATGACGGAAACGTCTTTGGGTCTATTTTTAGAAACTGGTTTCATTATTTTCATAGTTTCCTCGATTTGCTTTCCCAATTTTCACGTACGCGCAGTGAGACACGGTGCGTGTGCTTAAGGTCTCTAATATTTTAAAGACAATATCATGTGAAAATTAAATGGGATTACCCGCTGTCTAACGAATACAATCTTTTAAAATTTATGCCATAGATTTTTTTGCGGATAAACTTTTTATTTAGCTCTACAGTTTTTTATTTCTAGATGTGAAATCGTTTGAAAAAGTAAGAAACTTAGCAATATAAGACTCTAAAATCTAGGTCTAGATTACACTAAAATCCCAATAGTATTTTGGGGTGTTGTCTTCTAGAAAATGGACATTACTCTTGTTTTACTTCTAATCTCATTCCCTTATTCGGCACACACCGCCTAGCCACTGAGAGAAACATAGCTTATTACATTTAAGTAAGCAGATCGCTTAGAAAGACTAAACGAGGATCTTGGCCATGAAACTTCCTTTTTTAAGAAGCGTACAGCAACATGGCATAAGGTATTTCTCTCCAATGGTAATTTTGTACCTTTAAAATATTTGAATCATAGCAGGATATTGCCTCTCAGAAATAGTTAGCTGTTCAACGCAGTGCTAGGATAAGCATCTTTTGGTGAACGCAGCATAAACACAGGAGCTTGACAGAACAAAGAAAAAAATTCCTTGGCTTCTCTCAGCATCAATAATACAATGATAAGTAAGGCTGAACCGTATAATTTATATAACTTGGGTTGATTATAAACTAAACTGGAGTCCACATACTAAAAAAAAATTAAAAAAGATTGACCAAGTGCTATATTTCCTGCGCAATTTCCATTTGTTGAATCTCATTTTTTTTCTCGTTTTGTTTCATAAACCACAATCAAAAGCATAATCACCCTTTGGTAGAAACTGTCGGGGACCGTCTTTATTGTGCAAGGACGAAGAGAGAAGTGGCCGTCTAATAAGTTAATCTGAACTAAATCTTGCAAAAAAAAAAAAAAAAACAACAAAAAATAAAACAACTTCTCTCTGCAAACTAACTGTATGGAGAATACAACTGTAAATTAAAACTGTATTAATTTGTAGATGCAACCCACCATTCCAATGCGAAATTTCTTAACTCTTATCATTTCGCAGGTGAAAATTATACAACCTTAATCAGAAGCTGAGAGTAAAAAAAATATTTTTCAGGGTCTTGAGGATACATATGTTTTATCGATAATAATGCAGATTTCTTTACCCGTGGAATTGCGAGGAATTTGTCTAAGGATAGTCGACTTAATCCTGACGAGGACACTATTTTGTGTGAGTTTCTATAAGCTATTTTGTTTCGGTATTTGTTTGTTCTCTAGGTCAGAAAACACTGATAGCCTTTAGACTGCAGCAAAAATAGCATGGTTAATATTTTATATTAATTTTTTTTGCAAAATGAATGTAACAATAAAGAAAAACAACAAGAAAATGCACTCAAGACACAAAATTATTAAGGCCTTTATTGAATTCAAATTACGTTTGAAGCATACACGAAGAAATTTCAAAACTACCGTACCCAGATGTAAAAAGAAAGTACATGTGACGAAATAAATTTACTTGAAAAAAAAATTGGCATTTAAGTTAACGAAGCACAGTATTATACGAACGATTTAAACACTCACATTTTCATCAAGGATAGAAACATAAATGTTTATGACAGTAAAGTATAAACAAATCTTATTACATCCACAATATCTAAAACTAGGTAAATTTCTGAATACCTAACCGAGTAAAACTTGTACTCTTTCGGCTGATAACTGTTTACCAAAATGAAATTCAAAACCAAACTGAATTCCAACGCAATGTTTTACTAATTACCCATATATATGCAACTCCCATTCCGAAGCAAAACTGGTTTTCAGGTACAGCTCTTCGAGATCAAATATTATACGCTAGATTGAAAGAATTTATTCGTTTTGAAATTAAAAATTCCAGGACATACAAAATCTTGAGTTATAATTTTAACAGTGTATAGAATAAAGCCAAATTCCAACTTGCGTATGACACAATTTTAACAGAAAACGTTCAACGCCTGACTAATAAAAAACAACAACAAATAGTACCTGATGTTTCGAATATCGGTTACGGGCAAAGACTTCAAGTCTTAGGCCTCCCAAGCTTAATGTATTAAAGACTTCGTGGAGATTTTATAGAAGCATACAAACTAACATAACAAACGGTTTCTATAACGTTAATGTTGAAGACTTATTTTACATTCAACAAAGACACTAAAAACAAGAGGCCATTGCTACAAACTCGCAAAACTAAACTTCCAGGTAGACACAATTACAAGAAAAAACTACTTTAGTCTTGGGATCCTTAGGACATGGAATAGCCACCTCAAAATCACTGTCACTGTCCCGAGTATTAACTCATTCAAAAACCAAGTCGACAAACTATTGCACAGATACAAATTCTGCATGGATTTCCTTCTCATAGCAGCTCTTTCAACTTCACAAGAAGGTGGGGATCGGGATCAAGACCATCGACAGGCCTTTGGCTCATCAAGATGATTTCTCCTGTGTTGCCGTATCAATCCTGCTGTTTCATAGCTTAGATTAGGGTCAAAATGACGAAGACATCTATCTTAGATTTGGTAGCTTCCTTCACTTAATGGTAAGCTCAAGAGCACTTGTAGCGCCCAAAATAGTAGGCACATCACGAGCAATAGGAATGTTACTATTTATCATCTTATCTCGCTCGCTATGTATTTCAGTAACATAGCAAAACTAAATTTATAATATAGGCAGCATCAATACAACACACCTTGGAAACCTAAGCTATCTACTGTTTACAGTATCGCTTAAAACGTTTAATTAAACTACCACATAAGTAAAATTGCTTCTTGAAATTTCCAATCCGAATTAATAATATTGCGTTAACAACTTTCTTTATAGAGAGTAAAAAAGCGAAAGTGAAAGTACTAAAATTGAAAGTCAGTGTACACGCACACATAAGAAAACAGCACTGTCATTTAAAAAAAAGCAACAAAGAAGGTATGCTTGCATCTATTCACAGGAACAAAAAACTCTCCATTCTTTTAACTGTTCTAAACCACATGAGGCTAATAAAAGAATCTAAAAAGAGTGTATCCAGCTTTTTCATCTGTGTTGGTAGACATCTAAGACATTTGATATAGGCTTATGTGAAAGTTTATAAACTACTGTTTTACTTTTAGCAACGGCAACAACAACAACAACAACAACAACAACAACAACTACTACTACTACTACTACTACTACTACTACTACTACTACTACTACTACTACTACTACTACTACGAGGGTAGGTTGAAAATTAATGCAATTTCGCTTGCAACTTTTAACATATTTGATCCTAACAGCTGAAATTCGGCATGCACCTTCTCAAACCGAATAGCTTTCACGAGGGAAAATGGCATTTGTGTGACGTCAATGAGCACTAAAAATGCTTACGTCAATACCAATGGCTGATGACCTTTGTCGACATTGTTTACGAACATGGCGTCAACTAAAGGGTTTCATCACTGAAAGGGGGAGACCCGACTGAATCAAAATTGCACGATCAAAAGAGTTCGGGTAGGCCCATGGGTGCTAGAGTTCGGGTAGGCCCATGGGTGCTAGAGTTCTGGTAGGCCCATGGGTGCTTCAAATGCGGCTAATCAGAAAGCTGTTGACGAGATGATTTTAGGCAATCGGTGCATTAGTTAGGCTAATGTCAAAGAACTTGAAATTTCAAAAGAAAGAGTCAAGCATGTCATTAGAAATATTCTCGGCTACAGAAAAGTGTCTGCAAGGTGGGTGCCGCGAATGGTGACTGATGAGATGAAAATGCAAAGAAAAACAACACGTGCCGAACTACCGAAACATTATAAGGAAGAGGGCGAGGAATTCATTCAGCGAATTATCACAGGGGATGAGTCCTGGGTACACCATAATGATCCTGAGAGCAAACGTCAGTCGATGGAATACAGACACAAGAGCTCTCCTTCTCCGAGGAAATTCAATGTTGTTGTCTTTGCCAGAAAAGTGGTGCTGTCTGTTTTCTGGGACTCAGAGGGAATTGTTCTTATAGAATTTCTGAAACAAGGAAACACTATTAACTCAGAATGGTATATTCCTACATTGAGAAAGCTAAGTGTCAGGCTTAAGCGTGAGAGCGCCCCACAAAGCACGCAATACTGCATCACGACAACGCCAGGCCGCACACAAGTCGCCAGACTGAAGAGACTGCAGAAAATGAATTTTGTCATACTGCCCCATCCGTCCTAAAGCCTAGACCTTGCGCCAAGTGACTTTTACCTTTTCCTGAAATTAAAGGAACACCTCAGGGGAAACCATTACGAAAGTGATGAAGATGTGGAGGCTGCCGTTCGGCATTGGTTCAGGCGAAAATGTGTGGACTTTTTCACCGACGGCATGCGTCAACTTGTACGTCCTTAGCTTCTGTGTGTGGATCAGGATGGAGACTAATTTGAAAAATAGTGTATGTAGGATATAGATGATACTTTAATATTTACTTTGATACCATTTGTGTTTGTGTTCCTCTAAAAAAAAAGTTAAGAGGGAAATTGCATTTATTATCAGCCCACCCTCGCACTACTACTACTACTACTACTACTACTACTACTACTACTACTACTACTACTACTACTACAACAATTACTACTACTACTACTGCTGCTGCTGCTACTTCTTCTTCTTCTTTGCTATTACTACTATTTAACTACCACTTTACTATTACTACTACTTTACTATTTCTACTTCTGCAGTTTTTTTTATGTGGCCCTGCTTTTTGTGCTTTGCTACCTCATGTAAAAAAAGCAAACAGGTTTTCTTTACAACTGTTATGCTTACCGTTTGTAATAAATGGCGTGGACTCGTTATTCAGTAAAAATTGTAAAATAAAAAAAAAAAATCTCAGATAAAAGGAAACCCTAGCCCACAACATAAGTGTGTTTAAGTCACGAAGAAGATCGCAGATACTTAAAAAAAAACACCATTATCTAAAGACGACTAAAGAAGTGGTGGAATTTGTCATCCAAATCAAGACGACCTTGGCCTTCCCTATAGGCAGTGTGTTCGTGGCGGAGTCATATCGCACTTATATTGCCACAGACTTTGCATCTGTAAACACAAACAGAGAGATCGTGAAACAATTTAAAAGAATAAAATATACGGTTTTTCAAAAAAGTTAATAGAGACCTCAAGCACACGCACCGTGTCTCACTACGCGTACGTGAAAATCGAAAAATAGGTCGAGGAAACTCCAAAAAATAATTAAACCAGTTTCTAAAAATAGTCCCACAGACGTTCGTTCCCGTCATACTCACGCGTTGCTGCTTAAAGTCCGTAATTTTACAGAAAGTACAATAAAGTAAATTTTACAGGATTTTGTTCAAACAAGGGTATAAAATACCATCAGTGTCCATCTAGCTATCTGTCTAATTACCTATCTGCCTACCCACCTACCTATCTCTATCTATCACTCCTCTCCTCTATTTCCATTCTTGGTACTTATTATTCTGTTTTGGAATTATCATCAAGCAAAGTCGTAAGAATATAAATTTTGTCGTATTGTTTTAATACTTCCTATAGATTTATTTATTTATAACTCTATTATGCTTACAATCATAATCGTTTATTTCCAATAATCCGTACTATAAAAATACGGTGACCAGACTTTTTTTTACAAATAAGTTTAAAAAAAAACTTTTTTTTATTTTACTACAATTTACAGTGCTTTTAAAAATCCTAATTCGCATGTTCTTATGCTATCTTTGAAAAAAAAACAAAAAAGAAAAAACAACAACAACAACAACAACAACAACAACAACAGCAACAAAGAGCCGGTGTTGTTCAAATCGACGCCTCCATAAACACCTCAGTTAAGTATAGTTAAGTAAGTTAGGGAAAAACTAACTCAGCTTTCTCCCATCTTCTATCACATTGGGAGGGCCTATCCAACAACTGGTTTCCTTTCTCCCTGGTCGAGAATCAAGACCCGGGTAAACTTACAAAATTAATTTACTAAATACTATGCTACATCCAAACATCTATTATCTACATCTAAGCTGCTTTCGGAGAGCTCTGCCTAGAACTAACCACTTTCTGCCGACCAATGCATTGCCTCCGATATCTACAACCCTACTTTCTCGATCTCATGACACTCCTCCTTCAAGAGTCACTCAATCTATACTGCACCAAAGAGAATTGAATAGCGAGCAAGAGGAAGAACGGAGCCTAACTCTCTGTGACAACAGTGCCAACAAAAGCGTATGCGAATAGAGCCGGTAAACAAAGCATACGCCTAGTGGTTTAGTGTAGGCTGTGTAGTATGTATGTGTGTTTGTACTTGCCACTATTATCTTTTGAATTTACCGGCTCTATTTATGTTGCTATACAGCCATGCGTATACGCGTAGCCAGCGTGTCTCGGCTCTCTTGCTCTCCAAACTCTTTGACTGCACTCAAATCCCGCAGCTTCTACACGACTCTGCCAACCACACATAGGCTCCTGAACACAGCTGTGCTTATTCACTGTCTAAGTTGTCAATTATGGTGGCCCGCTTGTCTTACTTAACACAGACCGACAATTACACATAAAGAACAATAAAAAAAAAAGAATAAGAAATATGACTATAAAAAGACTTCGTTCCTATACTTACGCATTCATAGTCGTAAACTTCAAACCTGTCGAACCACATCGTATCCATTATCCACTTGCCGATATCACCACACTTATCCCCGAAATACTCGTTCGCACAGTTCCTTGTGTTGTTCAACTTTCTGCGGTTGAGCGAAAACATAATGAAATAATAGAGACCTTTAGCACACGCACCGTGTCTCACTACGCGTACGTGAAAATCGGGAAAGCAGATTGAGGAAACTATAAAAATAATGAAACCAGTTTCTAAAAATAGACTCACAGATGTTCGCGTCATACTCACGCGTTGCTGCTTAAAGTCTGTAATACAACCAAAGGAACCTTTGTTTCTGTTCATAAAAGATCTTGAACCTCAAATCTCTCGAGAAGAGCCGAAAACCGCAAAACCAATGTTGCAAATATACTGACCGCCAAAAGAAACGCAACATCGAATCTTTAATATATATTACTGAAAACTGCGAAGGATTAGATGAGACATGTGATACATAATTTTAAAGGTCATTTATTGCTTTTTCAACTTAAAATAACGCCACGTTCATCGGTGGTCTCTGAGGACGAGGAAATGTGATTAAAACAAAAGACCCTCGATAAAGTAGATTTTATGAAAACAGGTTACCATTGGCAAAATTCCACAATGCATACTATACAGCAATTCTCACAACATTTTTACATACTGTTCAGTAGAGAAGTCTTTAGAATTTAATTACAAATCAAGACAGGCTCCGGCTAATAATGCGTGTGCCCCCCTTGGGCTTCCAGTACAGCAGAACATCGACGTCCCATCGAAGATACTAGAGTCTGTTAAAATTGTCTTGGAGTAGCATTTCAGTGCCCTCGTAAGGAATGTTCAAGATCATCGGCGTTTTGAGGTCGATGGTCTTGACAGTCCAGCCTCCTCTGCAAGTAATTCCACAAATGTTTGATTGGATTAAGGTCCGGCGAAAGCGCTGACCATGGTAGAACTTGGACGTTGCTTTGCTCAAGAAACTGTTAACTGTGTGAGCTCTTGCGTTGTCTTGTTGAAAAACAAAATGTCTATGCATGGCGGTGTAAGGCACCACGTGAGCCTGAAGCACATC
>BMAT01003874.1:78548-90899 GCA_019649035.1 Elysia marginata | reverse complement strand
ACTTTCCGAATCATCATTTAAATTTTCTCCGGTTGATAACTGATTAATCATTGTCAAACACATAATCATACAACAGAGTTTTGCTGACACTAATGAAAGCTGAAAAAGCGAAAAATAATACATAATAAAATATAAAAAAAAAACAACTCTAAATTTAAAGCATTGCAAAATATATTTCAAAATCTCACGTTCTGTGTAAGCTTGGGCAATTTTTTTTTTTTTTTGAAAAAGGGAGAGCAGGGAGATGGGAATTTAAAACTTAACTGGGCACTAAAAGTACTTGTATATTCTTGTGATTGTCCAAGCTTACCATTTTATTTATAAAAGAAATTTTTTGTCAACGGGGTAACGCAGGCACAAACTGGGAATTTCTTTTTACAAGCGAGCATGATTACGTTTTTCACTTATAGTAGGTAAAACAATAGCCAGATCTGGCTCTATTCTGTCACACCTTTCCTTCCATGGCCATACATATCAATATCATTAAATTTTTTGTTGAAATTTTTTGTTGTTCTTTCTTGTCTGAAACAAAAGGAAAAAAAACCTGTGCCTTTCTTCCTGTGATTGCCTCCCATTTTGTTGAATATTTTGAATCGAACCAAGAATTGAATAAAGCGCACTCGTACGTTTTAAAAGTAAAGTAAAATCGAGCAGAACAAAACACTGTATATGTCAACATAACCTGCTTCAATGAGGTTCATATCTTAAGTATCAGTCTTTTTCCGTTTTCAATGCAATAGCTTTAACTAAAAATTGGTAAAAATTTCAAAAAGCATTCATGGGGTGGGGACTCAATTTGCTGATACAAAGTTATACATTAGATGGCTAAGGGTAAAATCAAAAGTCAGAGATAGGCCGGAAGTTTTCGGTGTCATTGGCAAATTTTTCTTTTTCTCTCAAGACTCTGAAAAGATAGAAACCTAAATATTATGTGCCCAATTTAATTTCACATCAGATTGTTAAAAGCTGTAATGTAATTTTAATCTTGTATCTATGGTGCTCTGTAACCCTCCTCCTTACCCTAACCAAAGTACTGAACAATGCTGAAACCAAAAGAACTTATTGGCTTAGATATGTTCCCCATTGGATAGGCCAGGGATCGGGAAATAAAACGGTGAATGCCTTTGTACACTAGAACTATTTATTTGATATGAAACTCATTGAAAGAAACTGGTTTCCTGGCACAAAAATGTAAAATTCCCACAAAATTAAGTCTTCTTTTTGCAAACACCAGAATTTTAAAACACCACAAAATTATTTATCATGGCGGTGAAAAGAATATTGAAGTGTCTTGCTTTATGTGGTGGTACCCCCTTCCCCCTTTCCATCTATTGTAATAAAAATATTTTTTTAAAAAACACACATGAACACACATACAGAAGTGTGTATAATGTAAACCCTAGATTTAAGTTCAGAAAAACCATGCGCCTCATTAATTATTTTTTTTTACTCAATTTAAATTTCAGCCCCTATTTTAACATCTTAAAATTAAATATGACCAAAATTTAAAAAAACCACAAAAACAAAAAGTGAAAAGAAATTTTTAGTGAGATTGTAGATCCAAGAAAAGATCTCATCTTGTGGGACTTTTACAAAAATACATAGACAAACACTAGATTTTTTCCATATATATTGTTAATCAAAAAAGCAAAATATAAGACAAAAAAGACACGGATATGCTGCTTGGGTGAACAAATACACGCAAACACGTTTAAACAGTTCATACTTTGGATTGATCGTCTCCCCTGAAGCTCTGAAAAATCAAGGTCATCTACACCGTCAGAAACAAGGTTATTAGATTTTTTTTTTATATACAGGGATGAAAAAACGTACAGGTTTATGATATAAACAAAGCGTGAATAGTTTCAATTATTAATCTGCCAGATTTATTACACCGTTCTCTTAATTACTGTCTTTACTTTGTTATTAAGTTGAACTCAAGGCTTGAATGAAAAAAAAATCGATACTTTTCAGGTGGCCTAACTCCGCACAGCATCATACTGCAAGATTGATGTTAGCTTTGGATGTTGTGTAATGGTGTCGACAAAAACAACAGTTTATCCTCAGCATGACTAAGTGAACGGATGGTGCTGTGCTTACAGTGACCAAAACTCTAAGTCTTTGAGAAATTTTCTTTCTTACGAAAACTCTTCTTAATCCAATAGGCCACCCAAAAGCTGAGACTTAGAGCATTCAGTGCCATTACGAACACGGCAAAATACCAGTAGGTCCATTAAATTATCCTTTCATTTGGCAAAACATGAGCACTATGTCGTTAATTTGCATCAGTCAGATTTGAGAATTAACCTCTTAGATAGTCGGCGGGTAACTTTTTTTTAAAGGGCACCTGAATTGTACAAGGGATGCAAGTGGCTCATGCTCAAAAAGCAGGAAAATTTTACACTCTGTAGGTGCCCCAACAGAACTTCTCATGGACCAATTCAAAGAGTGTGCCTACACAGCTATACAACTAAAAAGAATTGTTTCATTTTGTATGACTCTTAATTAAAGATTTTTTTCTTTCACATTTAGGTCATAATTTTTTCAAGTTTTCCTGCTTTTTAATTTAAAAAAAAACTGCTAAAAAATCGGAATTCCTGCAAAAATCGGAAAACTTGCATCCCTGATTATAAAAAGTCTCTTTGATCAGCTTTATTATTTATTAAGTCATACTGCACTGTTACGATTTGGTGCACCACTTATCTTAAGTAAGAGTTTCTTCAACACAACAAACCAATACAAGAGTAATTAAGTAATTTGGTAGCGTAGTAAGATATTATAGCTAGCAACAATGTATTTCTATACAACTCAAAATCCCATCTCCAACACACAGAAAGAAGAGCTAACCAAACCACCAATGTCAAGGCAAATGAACGCACTGCATAGCACAGTCTTCACACAAACAGTACAAGAGAGAAAACCTTTTGTTGCTTAGGCATCAGGGTAACTAATACAGAACTTTTTTTTTCTTCAAATTTTTAAACTTACAATATTCAAATGTAGTTTTGAATTATACCTTTATTAAAAGAGTTGCATTGGCTACCAGTTAAACAGCGCATCGAGTATAAAGCAGCATCTATTGTATTTCAATGTTTAAATCTTCCAAATTATCCAACCTATTTGAGTACTATGTTTACACCTTACACTCCTACAAGGACTTTAAGATCAGAAAAGAAGAATTTGTTAGCCAAACCTAGAACAAAATTGAAAACATACGGGGACAGAGCTTTTACTTTCCAGGGCCCAGACGTTTGGAACCGTCTACCCTTATCAGTCCAACAGTCCGAATCATTATCTAGATTTAAATCAGTTCTGAAGACATACTTATTTAAAAACTGAACCGTTATAAGAAATTTATTAGGAACCCTAAATTTACAATTTTTCTTGTCCATGTTTTCTTGTATTTGATACATCTATCTTTGTTTTTTAAATTGATTTTTTTTTCTTCAATTTCCAATTGTCTACGTTATCCATGTTTTTGAAAACTTGTATGAAAGAAACTGTGTAGCTTTTATTTTGTCAAGCGCTTTGAGACTTTAAATTATCATAAAAAGCGCTATATAAATTTAGATATTATTATTATTATTATTATTATTATTATTATTATTATTATATTCCCTCGTACAAAAACAGAAGAAAATAAGAAGAAAAAAAAAGAATTTCAAATCATTTTTTTTTTCATATCAAGAGGGACTAAAACCAATTTGAGATCCATACAACCCAGACCACACAAACATAACAGGTAAGAGTCGATAACACACTGGCTACGTAGAACACAATACGGATGCAATCAACCGGGATATAAAACAGTCCTGAAAGACTACAAGTTGAAACTTATCTCAAAACTTAGTAAAGTACTCCAGGATCACACTTTCCCATTCCCACAGAAAGGTAGAACAAAAAATTAAGACAACAGTTGTAGCTATATTTGTACTGGATCAGTTATTACCAGACTTGGTTCTTCTCACCTTTGTTGTGTCTGGAGGTTCACCAGCTGGTACAGAATGTTGATCTCCAGGGGCGTGATCTGAGAAAACTCCTGAGCTTGGTACATCAGTTCATCTGGGAAACAGTACAGAAATGTCCAATCAATAAAAGACACTAGCAGAAAAACAAGAATATAAATGCCAAATGAAAAAAAGATTTGAACATGACTGAAGACTCTTAGCTTCATTATGTATTATTTTTTTTAATACAAAAATTTTTATTGGGTTAGATAACATATAGAGAATAGTAATAACACTTAAGCAGAACCAAATATCTGACATCCTCGATGTTTGAGTGCTATTCAGTGCTCACCTTTGGCCAGAGGTTTTGTGAGGTCACGTCTTGTGGCCGCCGTGTAGATTCTCTTCACAAGCTCCAGGTTATTGAGTAATGAGATGAAGGCAGTGTAGTAGGCATAGCTGATCTGGCGGTGGTGGCCCTCTCCAACAACAAGCTGGCAGTCATACGGTAAGCATCAGCAGACAGAACGACAATCATTGAAAAAGAAACAACAATTGGTATTTTGATTCTATACAGGTCCATTTAAGGCTAATCAAAGGAAAGAAGAACGAAATAAATAGAAGCCCTTGAGTATGAATTGGAAAATTAATAACATCTAATATCTTAAACTAATAAAAGATTCGTTTTAATGCTCTGAGGTATCAATTAAATTTCTATATTTTAATGATTTCACCCAATGAGAGCAGATTCACAGCGTAAACTATGATTCGATGTACCATTCATGAGCCGTTCATACTCTAAAAATCTTCAAACAATCACAGTATTGTTGTGTTCCCATAAACACAGGCTTTTTTCAAATGCCTGCCCCCATAAGTGGAGTCTGATTTTGGGGTTAATGACTAAATCTGCGCCTAAAACGGTGTTTGTTTTGGTACCAATTTTGGGATTATGGCTAAATCCCTAGCGTATCCTATATTCATTTATTTTGCTAAGGAAACCATTTGGGAAGGGCTGACAGCAACAGGATCTTGAATTCACTCTTTTTTTTGTCTCTTTCAATACATCTGATGATTAAAATTAGTAACGGAAAGAAAAAAATCTACCAGTTTCTATAGCAAAGAATGCCTCTGTGAAATAAATCATAATTTTAATACTTTTATATATGAAAAAACAAAAGCTTTAAACTATAATCTAATTCAAATGGCTATAATAAATTGTTCCTCCGCTGGCAGAATGAATTATCTTAGAGATATGACTAAGACATGCTATTTTGACACAAACATTTTACGGTGCTTGTAAAATTATGGTCAATCTGCTCTAAATAAGTATTTGAAATGCACAAAGCCATTTTTACTCAAGAGCAAAAAAAATTAAAAAATAAGCAAATCTAACTAAATGCCATACGCTAAATGCTAAATTATATGTACATAAGTCCGGTGTTGCTTATCTCAACACTATAATAAGCTAGATATCCCACTTTCCCAACACAGTTGTCTATGCTCACCGTGATGATATTGTCGCGGACAAACGGTGTAAGCAGGTAACTCTTCAGGGAGAGGAGAATCTCCTCAAAGTCTTTGGCAGAGATGTAGCCGTTTTTGTTTTTATCTCTCATGCAAAACGCCTGCCATGCATGTTCTTCATGGAAGTCCTGCAAAGCAGAAAGATAAAATATGTATCAGTCAGTCTAGCACCAACACAAGAAAGCAGAATATTGAAGTTTGGCACAACACAAGAAGGCAGGAAAATTAAAGTCCAACACCAACAAAAGAACACAGTTTAATGAAGTTGACATGCTGAGATTTTTTACCTTACCACGGAAGGGAAAAGTGTGGCCCTTTCATTTTCTTTTTTTTTAAACATACCTTTAATAATAATACTTTCTAAAATAATATAAAAAAACGACACAAACAACAATCATCAAAAACTGCCTCTTCAATCAAGATTGAAATTTGCC
The DNA here is from genome assembly GCA_019649035.1 of Elysia marginata. Taxonomy (NCBI): domain Eukaryota; kingdom Metazoa; phylum Mollusca; class Gastropoda; family Plakobranchidae; genus Elysia; species Elysia marginata. Next base: position 84,994 of record BMAT01003874.1, on the reverse strand, counting down.
TCATCTACAAGCTGCCTTCTTATATGCCGACAACTGTACATTTAATAGGTCATTGAGTTCATTACCGGCCATTCCATTCTCTTTTTTTTTTTTTTTTTTTCATTTCAATACACCTGAAAACAAATCAAGACATAAAAAGGAGGTCAAAATATTGCAAAACTTGTCAGGATAACTTTCAGAAATTGAAGAATACTTGAAAAATCAAAAATATTTGCAGAAAAAAGAAGACAAAAAAAACAAAAAAAAAAGCAGTGAAATAGAAAAAAAAGCTCTCACATGTATAAGCTGAGTGAATTCTTGGTAGGTCACTTTCCTCGACTTGTCTCGACCGAAATGCAGCTTGATAAACTCACTCTCAAAGTTGAAAGGGATGTGAGCGTGAAGCGTCGTGTGCTTTATCAAGTCTTCAAACTCATCTGATGAACAAAGGTCATTTCAATAGGGGCATCGAAATTTTGATAAGTTTACAGTATTGCAACAAACACTGGACTTTTTAAACTTTTAACGCATAAGCCTATGGTTGTGTCCCTTTAACAAAGAGGTATACAGAAAAAACTTCAGTTAACTACCAAGGTGCAATGACTAAAACTTAAAGATTCCTGTTTAGCGGAGAAAAATCTATAAGAAAAGTGTCACATTAAATCACACTGCATGCAAGTTGGGTGTAATACTAAAAAAATTGCCGTAATTTTCTATTACTAGAAACTCACTAAATCATAGCTAAACCATTATTAGTGGCTTTAGAGCACCTTTTAAAACTGACTTAACATTTTTTCCACAAATGACTCATCATTTTGTACTATACAATATTGCCAGTGACATGTAATTTTATTTTCATAGAAAAGTTTCACTATTTGTCATTACTGATTTTAAAAACAATTTTCAAAACTGATTGAATGAAATTCCACTTTGCTGTTTTAGGAAAAGCAATTAAACATACAGCATATATTGCAGCAAAGAAAATGGTGTAGAAGTAAAATCATCAACCACGATGGCCAACCCCAAGAAGCTTGTCGCTGGCCTTGCCAAAAAAAGGTACTGCTCATTGGCAAAAAAAATTTGTATATTGCCTGACAAGATTTTTAAAAAATGATGTAAACCACTTCAATCATATTTTTTATATCTTACCACATGTGATGTAGCCATTTCCATTGCGGTCAAAAATCTGAAAGGCCAGTGCATACATCGCATCTGGTGCACACAGAAGGGCCTCAAAGCCTTGGAACTCCGAAAACGAGATGAGTCTGAAACGGAGCCATAAAAATATAATACACTTATAGAGGGGTGAAAAGAACAAGAGGATAGCGACAGAATTGCTTGTGGACTCTCATGCCAAGAACAATGAGTAAAGCTCTTTCCTGAAAGAAACCAGACAGAAACTGAGGTGTGACTTTAACATCGAACTATTGCACGCTAAATATGACTTGGAGTTTAAGATAAAAATCCTTATGGCTTCAAATTAAGATTTCAATAAAGCTAGTACACAAACAAAAATTCTGGCAGTTTTCTTAGGTATTTGATCTTTTTAAAATCTGTAGATAAAAGAAAACTTCTAACTCAGTTACATTGCTATGAATTTATATTTAATTTTCTATCTTTGCCCTACAAGTACAATACTTCAGAACTTCTCAAAACACATTGACTTACTAGAGCTTAAAAAAAAATTGGGACAAAGAAAGCTAACAAAAATTTCAAAATTGAAGAAACATTTCAAAATCATGACTACAAACCATACCAGTTACTGAGTCAGCTGACTTACTCATCTCTAGATGTGTCGACACAGGTGGCAAGGACGTTGTACGTGTAGGGGTCATAGTTACATACCAGTTACTGAGTTAGCTGACTTACCCATCTCTAGATGTGTCCACACAGGTGGCGAGGACGTTGTATGTGTAGGGGTCATAGTTGGAAGGGTCAAGAAGTTGAAGATAGTTATGGATCAGATCAGAGTAGGTCATAAACTTTTCCCCAGCGACCTCTTTGGAAGCATACTGCAAAAAGGATGGGATTAAGTATTAACCCTTGAAATGCGAGCACACATCAATTTTTTGCAGCATTATTTGTGTACGTGTGTCTCTAAATAAATGAACGTCCTGTTTATAAGGTCGCTGTGAACATCCTTGAGGTAAATCAAATCTTTACATCTATTATAAAACTCTTCTATTGAAATTTTTTTTGTCCAAATGCAACCCCTTTAGAAGACAGCTTGAATTGGAGGTACTATCATCATTATCCCATCCTATCACAATGACAATTAGAATTTAAAGAGCATTAAAGTTTCATTTTCTGTCATTTTTTTTAAAGTGACAGCATTTCTATAACCCAGTTATGAACAGTAAACTTATGTACCATGTAAACAGACAGAAGAATAACTTTTGTAAGGCCTCCAAAAACATCTTCACAAGTGTTTTTAGTAGAATAAAAAGTGGAAGCATCCACTGAGCAACCGATTGATTGAAAGATTTTAAAGGATACATACAAATCAGCAGACATTTGAGGAGTAAGGCAGATTTAGATACATATGAAATATATCAACACAATCATGTACCTTTCTAGTATCCCAGGATACACCCTATTTAATAATACAGAAACAGCTTCAGGAAGCAGATTTAATGTTAAAAACAATTTTTCCTATTTTTACATACACTAATTGCAATCAATACAACTTACTTTTTCAAATACGACGCGCAGTACATCTGCTTCTGAACGCTTCACAAGTTCAATTTGAGGCTGAGACGAATAGAAATAGGCAGGGTTAATAGTTTCAAATATAAACTTCATTAAAATTTAAATCTCAATTTTTATAATGAAAATCTAGTACCTACTTTGGATTGATGTGCATGCAATGCTATATCATGAGATTGACAAAACATGGTAAATCTAGCTCTGTTAGATGGGGGACAAAGTATTTTCAGAAATAACATAGAAACTAACAATACTTTTATAATGATGTGTTGTTATGACTTTCTTTTATTGTCTGTTATTTTCAGAAATAACATTGAAACTATCAATACTGTTAAAATGATGTTATGACTTTCTTTTAAAAATTGTCTGTTATTAGTTTACAAGTCTGTTTCATAGTTTATAATTGTTAATTAATAAAAATATTACTTTTTTAGTAGTGATACAGGGCTCTTGATGTTATAACACACACAAAACCTCTCTTTGTTCAGCTTTCAATGATGAGTTAACTTGCTACCTTTTAGTATAGATCCAGGGCACTTGACGGCTATCTGGGACATTCTGGGTTTGATCCCAAGACCAGGCAAAATTTGATTTGGTTACCCGTGCCAACCCAGCACTTGATGGTAGCTAGGTCTCTTAAGACTCGGCTAAAGTAAAGGCATCAAGGAAAACAATGGCAAACTAACTCACTACACCGTGTACTTGAAAAATAATAACCCTGCTCCTTGTAAGTCTTGAGTAAAGAAATCTTTCCTTTAAACAATTGTCTATGAAGGACGTACCTAAAAAATAATATATGATACAATTGTAAATGTAACCTAAATTTATAAAATATTTTATAAATTGTAACATATAATTTTTATTCATATGGAAGTGCTCAGCTATAGAAGTAACCTCTACAGCAGGACAGCTGAAAAATCACCTATTTTTTTTACAATAATACAACAATTACAATGTCTATTTAGCCGTACAATGGTTTAGCGAGACAAGAACGCCCGAACATGGATACAGTAGAGGCATAGAGCGAGTTATAATAGAAAAATTAGAGTGAAAATTACATAAACTCAAAGTGCAAGCCTGTATAAGACCATAGGCTTATAATTGTGGGCTTGGCTTGCATTTGCACAGCTACGGCAAGCCAGTATGATTTTCGCGATCCTTTGCTTCTCTCTTTCACAAGTCACTGTGCGTTGTACACTATTAGGGGAAGGGAGAGGGGGGCTGGTTGCGATATTGTCATTAGCCTGTCCAGTGCAGTGAAAGGAGGCACTGTGACTGTTACTTTAAGTTTACAAGTGACCTGTAAGTAGGGACCAATATGATTCGTGCTTGTTCTAGCATTAGCCTATAGTTATAATACCATCAGTAAAATATGAACAATGGGTTTGGAAGAATAGGGTAGGGAATGTGTGAGGAGAGTCTTGTTAATGTTACACGCCTGTCTATCGTTCTATGGGAGTGCCATCAAACTCAATGCAGAGTTGTTTTTCTTTAATTTAATAGGCCTATTTTTTCATAAAGATGATTTATAAACTCCCCTTTACATTCCTATTGCAGGAACATGCCTAAAGCAGGAATTTTCTTTTCACTAGATCTAGTAAAACTGACAAAATGAAAGGTATAGATCTAACTCATTTTTAACACAAGCAGGCCGATCCCAGGATTAGCTGGACATTTAAACATAGGCCAACATTTATTTGTATGTAAACATGACAAGGAAAAGTCTGGGTTTACTGTCACTAATTTTACTACTAATACTAGATCTAGATTAGCACTGATACACTCTGCACAGCTTAGATGGCTAAAATTATTGCCTAAGTTTAGAGGAAATAAATAAGTCTCTCTAGACCTGATTCTTCTAATCCTTTTGTCTTGCCTGTATCAGATAATCAGTGTACTGCCCCCTAGATAAGCCTCAATCGTAAGACCTAGCCTAGGCCTACCTTTTTTGCCGACTCGCACTGTGCCGTTTGTAGTCCAATGGGCCACACTTTGGAGACAATATCCAGTTTCATGCCCTGTTTGGATGTGAAAAGATGTTCGATTACAGGGGGAAATAACATTTTCAGCCCAAATTCTTGCTAAAATTTGACAAAATTTACAGATATTTACACATGCCCGCTACAAACCTTCTGCTGGCCCGCCATGTTTAACCTCTGAGGTGAAGGTCAAAGAGATGACACACACGCTCCATCTTAGTTGTGATTGGCCGTTGAGATTACCCTGAACGTGAACAATGTCCTTGACATTTAATCATTAAATGACCTTTTGATTGAAATAACAGTTTCTGTGTGGACAAAATTTTTTGAAGGGGGATTGGGGAGGGGGGGGGGCAGAGAGAGAGCTCTCTTATCTGTAAGTCTGCAATTATGCTAAAGGAAAGAAAATAAAAGAAAATCAAATTGTTAACATTATGTTCAGGTAGAACGAAGCATACAGGCATTCTGCTCGAAATTTTATTTTAAACCTTTCGATGGGGAGAGGTGTTTGAATAAGAAAAAAGGGGCAGAAAGGATAGAGCTACATTCATTATGCGCTAACTATGCCCCTCAAACCAACAGTAATTTTTTTGAGTTAAATTAGAAAATAAATCTCCATCAAAACAAATAACTGGAGGGAACCGATTATAGATCTAGGTAGAATGGAGCTGAAGAGAAAAATACAATTGCATAATATACTGAGCGATAAGGGCAATGAAAAAAAAGGCATTGAGGCCTACTATATTAAGATCTTATCCTCAGAAAGAGGGATAAAATTGGAATGACAGAAAAGACGCCAGACAAGTGTTGACAGGGGGCAGGGGAAGGGAAGGTTGCAGATGTGCTGTGTCGATTGCCTATTGGCACAGGGGAGGGGATGCTTTTCTAATCTAGTTGGCTAAAGTTTAAAGAAAGAGGGGTGCCTCTTCTCTGATCCAGTAGGCCTATACAGTTTTTTTTTTCGTTTGTGGTGTTTCCATAACGTTTCAAAAGACTAGGGCCTCCGTCAGGCCAAATGAATGATCAGGATGTGGTTCGAACAGACTTGAGCTGCTGCAAAAGAGCGGTTTTTTTTGTTTTGTTTTGTTTTTTCATATATATATATAGCGCCTTGTCGACTAAAATTCTCTGGGGTCTTCTCGTGAATGATCCGTTAGGTCATTACCAAACCATGCACTTTCTGAAGATAGAGAGGAGCAGAAGTTAAAACACAGAGCCCTTCCATTCATCACAAGTGTAATGAGAAGATCTTTCACTGTAACACTGCCTGTTAGCAAGGTATTCATAAGGCCCTGGGTGAGACTTCCACAAACACGTCGCTAGTCCAAGGCATGAAGCGCACTCACGACTTCTTGGTCCGAAAAATCGACTGTCTTCTACCAAACCACGACGCACGGAGGGGTATGGAATGTAAAAGTAATTTTAAATAAATTGTAAAGAAGAAAGGATAGGTAAAAAATCATATTATTTTTTAATGAATTACTAATGTATAAATATAACATAAATTTATTATAGGAAAGAAAGAAAAAATGGAGGGTGGGGACGCTTCAACAACTAAAACTATTAACTTAATTTATTAATCCTCAATATATTGCTCGTTTTTAGTCGGTCTACTTAGAGCTACCTCCATCGGTTAACTAAAGATAAAAATAGAATCTGGAGAAATGATAACCTAAAGATAAAAAATAGAATCTGGAGAAGTGAAGGGACGAAGTAGCCAGATGGAGTAAAACTGGTAATGCAATGGTCAAATTTCGTTCCCGTCTGCAAGGTTTCCCACAA
>BMAT01003871.1:96207-118002 GCA_019649035.1 Elysia marginata | reverse complement strand
TACTACTACTACTGCTACTACTGCTACTAGACTACTGCAAGAGCAACAAAAATAACCATTACTTTCTACTGCTGCTGCTGCTATTAATACACCTACTTCTTCTACGTTTACTGCTGCCGTTGTTTTTACTGTTTTGAAAAAAAAATATTACAGTAGCAGCTATCACTAAATTCGCAATTGCTTTAAAACAATGATTACGTATCTTTTAGCATACAACAAACTTTTGCAGACAATGTAAAGTCAAGATTTATTAACGAGTTCTAAAGCTAAGAACAAAATAATTTGTTGGACAGTAATCGTCTACTCACGTTATGATAGAAATGGTTCACGCATATCCTGGATAACAAGCTCTTGTCTTTTTAACATCCCTACCACACCCACCTCCGTATATTCAACTTACAAGGACCTACAAACAGTAGGCCTAGAAAAGTCTTTGTATTTTTAAGAGTAGCAAAATCAACAATAACGACCTGCGATTAGGTCAAATAATCAACCAATTTAATAGTATTAGAACTATCTAGATTCGAGACACTTTAACCTAAACTTCAGGAGTGAGTGGAAGGGGTGATGTGATTGAGGTGGGCCTAGCGTTGTATCAGCATCCAGCACCAGGATATCGAATGATAACAAGAGGAGAGTGCAACCGAGCAAGTCAGCCTCGACCATGCCCACCCGGGGGCTTCCACTGCTTGAGCAAATCGCGGTGCACCCCGGAGAAGTGGTCAAGATCAGGCCCTCTGCAACCTCTGCGGTTTTTGCGGTCTGACTTTTACTTTTAAAGCTTATCATTGGAAGAAGAAAAAAAATAATGACACCGGTAGCAGTAACACCCACCGCGTCCACTAAGCACCGCGAAGACGCCCATGAATAGAAGACAAAAAAGGGGAAAAGAAAAGTGAAAAAGACGCGTACGCTAGAGGCAAGGGACATAAGCGCGTCAACGCGGGCTCTTAGAATTTCTGAGTCTGCTTAAAGGCATGTCGGTTAATCAGAACAACAAAGAAAAAAAAATATAGAAAGCATGAAACTTCAAGGTCAAAACGACTATTTATGCATTAAAATTCAGTCCGTTAAAATTTGAATCAAGTGGACCTGCAAACTGTCAAGATATCAAACATAATTTAAATGAAGACCTGCATGATGTCTTGAGACAAAGAAAGCAAATTATTAAGGCAAAGAATAATACTAAATGGCTAACTGCAAAACTTAACTGGAAAGAAGATAACAAGACTGCCCGCAACTTGTCCATTTCACAAATTAAGTGTTTTTTTGGCCAATACTCAACATATTAAAAAATGGACGGTTTTTTAAAACCAAAAATACCCTTGCCCCACCGAACGACTCGAACTGAAATTTTTTACCAGAACCCCACCGCATTCATGTACGATCACGTCCAATTTTGACATTAAAAAAAAGGTGCTCTTAATTTTGAAAACATTGCGACGCTCCATCCATGTTGGTAATTTGTAAGTGCAAATATAGCAAATTATATTGCAACTAACCTAGTTATTGTTGATATTGTTGTCCTTCTTTATTCTTTGTGCGACAACATGGCTTAGTTGTTTGCTCGTCGGAGATCCAGCGATTGCGGGTTCGAATCCCAACTACTGCTCATATTGAGTTGGGAAAGCAATTTATCCACACTTTCTAGAATCCACCTACCAGTATAATGAGTATCTGGATACAGGCATGAGTATCTGAATACAGGCAGTGCTTGAAATTTGTGGAGTGTAAGGGCCTACTACATGAGCGCCTAACAATATTTCTCGGAAAGATTAGTGGAGTTGGTACTGGTGTTGTCTGAGGGCATGACATGGGGAAGATGTAAAATCTTGAGTGCACTTTCGTCGGGCGAAGGACTATAGCCAATTTTTAAAAATCTTAGCGTGACTTCCATGGTGATGGTATCAGATAAATCCAAGCTTCCAAAAATTGTTTTAAATTATCATATCTTGTATATTGTATAACTTGCCAGACGCACATATAAGGTCGTTTACTTTTATCAAAATGTTGCTTTTATCTGAAGTTGTCACTAAACGGGATTCAACCAACCAAAACTGGGAGCCTTTGACCTCTGACCCTGTTTGTTTTGGTCGCGACACAGGAGTCTGTGGCTTAGCAGATGTGCGTGGCGAGGGGGCGACAGGCAAGGCTGCCCACTGTCCAGACGCAAACTAAGAGGGGAGGAGTGCACAAGATTTGCGGAATGGAAGAGGGAAAAAAAAGCATACGTGCGGACGGGGGAGGAGGGGGAGGGGCATTTTAGGGGATATCACACACAAAGTTTAACATTGAAGGGAAAAAAAAAAGATTGGAATTCCATGTACAGGTGCTGATATATAACTTTAAAGAAATAGAAGAATGGAAAAAGAATTTGGAGTTTTAACAAATACATAGCTTTACAGAAGAAGGTGAAAGAGAGAGTGAGAATGGGAGACAGAGAGAGAGACAGAAATAGATAGATAGAGATAGACAAAGAGAGACAGAGAGAGAGAGAGAGGGAGAGAGAGAGAGAGAGAGAGAGAGAGAGAGAGAGAGATTTTCATTCACTATATGAAAAAGATGTCAAATGAAAAAATTATGTACGAAGCACGAAAAACCAGGTTGCTTTTGGATATTATTTCAACGTCCTTTGCTATATCCGTAATTTTGCTAAAAAATTTAAAACTATGCTGCCAACTAAAAACTTTTCTTCGCGAACTGGACACAATAATCAAATATCGAGAGAAAACATTACAAGCAAACAATGAATGATAAACAAATAAAGAAGTAGAATTATAACATAATCAAACAAGAAATCATGTTTATAAGACCGTTTGTTAAAAGGCTATTTGTTGCTCCCATCACTGTAGAATTCATAGAATTGTCTAAATCGAATTTATCGGAAAGGACGAATTGGTATGCTTTTCTTTCCACATATTCCTTGGATAGCACGCACATTGGAAGAATTTACGTAGTCAAGCTAGTTCACAAAATGAAGATAAATGCAAAAGGTGATTGTAAAAACTTTTAGTTGGATAGTAGATTTTACATTCGCTTCATTCGCTCAGTTCCTTCATTCCAACAGATGGACGGTACAATAATTATCTCTAGCCACTAACCCAAACGAGACGGCTGTGGATATTCTAATAAGTTGAAAAGACCAATGTAAACGTGGATTTATTCCTCTATGTTTTTTATAAATCAAAAGAAAATTTCGTATCTTTTCCTAAAACTGATACTTCCTTTCAATTTTTTTTTGTTACATTTGGAAGCTCAAAAATGTCTTGTTATAAAATTATTGCCACGTAATGTAAAAATTGAAACATCTGACTTACTTTGACTGGTTATATAGAATAGAAGAAACCAAGAGTAGCTTAAAGAGCAACAACGTTATAACCTGTTAAAATGAATGTGAAACTAAAAAGAGTTCTTTATCAATTATACAGTTTTCAAGCAACTTAAATTTTTTTCAGTCCTGTTCACAAGATACCCTACACGCTTCTGTCTATGGATTTTCAGTGGGACGCAGAGAGGAGCATCTTTTACCAACAGTGCATCTGTCCAGCACGTGGATAAGATGTCACAGTCGCCTAGAAGCGGGTAGCACCCTGAGGCACGGAAGGACTGTTGTTTAAAGAGCCAGCTCAGGTCTATGTTGCTTGCTTGTAGCCTAAGGTAAGGATTAAAACCTCGCACCCTCTAATTTGCAAGCCAAATGTCTGCCACACAAGATTATGTTTCATTCAAGAATCTATTTTTTCCAGTTTTTTTTTTACTTACCGAAAGATAGGTCTTTAAAGCCTATAAAAACCCGCCTTACACAATCAAGTACACAGGCCAACGACATCGCGGTCGGTGTAACATTGCCTTTCGCGCTGATGACCTAACCTTGCAGAGTTTGTTTTTCAGGAGACTTAAGTCAAATTTTGCCACTTCAGATTCAAACCCCACGCACGCATCTCTCTCTCTCTCTCTCTCTCTCTCTCTCTCTCTCTCTCTCCCTGTGTCTACTTAACAACTTACTGGGTAGAATTTGCCTCAGACGTTTTGTCAATAGAACGTGTATAAATCTTGTATCTAGCCCTGAAGTTCAAACGCCGCCATCATAGGCTGAGCTTAAACCTTAAACCTCGTAGAATCTGATGACTAGTCAAGTTTTATCAATGCTAGGGCTATGGAACATACGAGGATTATGGAAAGTTGCATTTTCTAATTTCTTGAGCGGTATCAAAGTTGCTCGTGATTCAGAACCTAAAAACATTAAACCTGAAACAGGTTGAACAATTCTATAGACTTTTTTCTGAATCTACAGAGAACAGAACAACTTATCAACTACACATCAACTGAACTTTTACTTCTGGATTTTTCTTCAGTCTTCTGCTATTTATAACAGTCATAAGCTGCTAAATGTTGGTTTCATTACTTTCTAAACTTTAAGAAAGCTTTCTAGGGTTTCGGTTGGTACTGGTAATGCACAATTTCTTTAAAAACTTGGCCTGCTGTGATCTGCAATTAAAACTGTCGGACACACCAATGAAGAAGAGGCAATTGTTTTGTCCGGCTAGTCTTTGCGACCTTCGACATACACCCGACAAGGACAACAAGAATGGTGTAAAGCAACAATGACTATTGCGACTCTGTATTGAGTGTTGCCTAAAGAACCAAAGTGACACACTGGGACCTTCACTGCTTGTTTACCACAGAATGCGACAATCTTACACCCTCCGGACGCAAGCTTGGGTGTGTCTGAACATAGACCCTTGAGCCAAGAAGCCACGCGATTGGTTAACTCTCGCCGGTACATTCTCCCACGGTCGAAAGAAATGGCTAGTTCAGCAGTTTTTGAGCAAAACATGTTGGCTACCCGTTTACTATGTAACTGTCCACCCTCCCCCATCTTTCAAAGAGGTATTACATTAACTGCTACTGTTCACTGTTGCAGTACTAAATCGCCTGCCGCGCTGATTTACATTTAAGGTCAATTTCTGTCTATGAGAGTCAAATAAGTGAAAGAGCCCGTTCAAAACATACGACTTTGACCAATGACGTCAAAGTCTTGATTCATTAGACCGCCAGTTTTTCCAGTTGCTAAGGTATACAATTTCCCCCAAACTGGCCTTGCTTCGAGAAAACTATTCATTCTTTTCCTCTTTCTACTAGCGCTAAAACCTCGATGTTTTTGTACAGAGAGAAAGAGAGAGAGATAGAGAGAGAGACACACACAGAGAGAGAGAGAGAGAGAGAGATAGAAAGAGAGAGAGAGAGAAAGAAAATGCAAATTAAATTGAACAAGGTAACGAGTCACCTTCGGTGTAACTTATGTACAGTTGGTGGCTCAAGGCCTGGAGCATATAAAAGGGAAAGGCCAAGATGAATGAAGAGGCAAAGAAAAACGGTTTTCAAGGTTAATATGCTTACCCGTGCGAATTTTGAAAGAGAAGACGAAAAAAAAACAACTGAATGTTAGGTGAATGATAACCAGTTCGTGAATAAGTAAGATAAATTAGGCTTGAAGTTAAATTTTCACTGTTGTAATTGGCGGTGTCGTTGCTGCAATCAACTGATTAGTATATTAACTATTTTCATTTTTAATACCTTAAACAGTGCAGGTCTAATGCTTGCCTATGAATAACGCACTTGGAAATGTTAAACACTAAATATTATGCCCAATTTTTTATTTCTTATGCTTGACAGAGGAAGTTTGCACACTTATTTTTTATACATGTATTCATTACAATTTCTTTATGAGTGCCCACGTTCTAAGCCAATAAATGTATTCTGACTGACTTGCTAAACATTATTAATTTAAAACTTTTTTTTTATTTCCACCTTAATTGCAAGGTTACAAGAGTTTTATAATTACTTTAACAATTCCATACTATAATCGTAGATTCACAACTTGTTGAGTAAAGTTAAAAGAATCGAAAAAAGAGAACACCTTACACGGATTTCTCTAAAAAAAAAGAGCACTGTTTGAAAAAAAAAGAACGAGTCGGCTATCCAATGAGAGCCACAGGCTCTACCCTATGAATTCCTAGAGAGCGAAGAGATAGGTATTCAAGTGAACAAGCAGAGTTTTGCATGTCCCCGTTCAAAGTCGTCGATAGTTTTGAAAAATAAAATTTTCATTCATTCGGCGTTCCGAAATGTGTCTGAAAATGTTCTAGCTGTTTTCTTTCCCAGTTTAAGACTGTTGGAGTAAAAATATACATTCTCACATCTTATTTGTACTAAAACTTTAACATAGATTCTTCTACTCCCTTCCACCATAATATTGCTTATTTAAGCTAAACAAATTATTAAATTTTCTTTTCTTGAAAATAATGGGCTTGAGCTTTACTCGGTCTCTGAAAAGGCTTTATTTAATCTCATCGGTATGCTTTGTGAATCATCAAGGGTAAGGAGAGCTACACTCAATCTAACATTTTCCTGAACGCAAATAGCCAAAACGATGACCCTCGTGAATTACGTAACTTGACACACGGAGCCTTGGTCCGAAGGCTAAAACAGAAGAAAACATGACACACACATGAGTCTTACATGGAAGGAAAATGGCGCTAAAATTTAGATCTAGGTTTATTAGACTCCTGATATTTGCTTATCTAGCTCTAATTCTAGATTATTTAAATTAATTTCTAGATGTAAATAAAAATTTTAGACGCATAATCTAAATTTTAGATCTAAATCTAATCGAAATTCTACAAAAATCATCAATCAAAGCGGGTGAAACTACTTTGTTTTTTTTTGTTCTTCCGCTAACCATTAAAAAAAAACAATTAGGCAGAAGTGTGTAATATGTGACCTCTCCATACAGACGAATTATACCTCACACGACAACCATATTGTCATACATAAAGGAAATCAATAATTATGAAAGATTTCAGGTGCACAGTATGAAATTAGCGGTGGCTGCCTCGACTTTCCGTTCTATCATTATAAAATCAAGACGTGTGACGACAGGTCATCTTTCGCTACTCACCACATGATGCTAGACCAGAAACAATCAGTGTAAATAGCTCTTTCAACACAAGTATATGTACCGCTCATGGCAGACCAACTTCGTATCTTTCTTATATCGAACTAGGAAATAAAAACAAATAATAATGCAACAAGTTGACACACAGTTTTAACATGGTTTAGCCAGGCCTTTTGCACTGAGCCCGTGGTACACTTGTTGAGAATAGCTTTCAACAATCACTTCTCACTTCTAACAGATATATTTAATTTCCCTGATGTCTACTAAGGTATTAGACTCTATTTATTTTTCTGTTTTCCCCCTCTCTTTATCAGCCTGAAGCATGAAGCTAGTCAGAAAAGCTCATGGGATGTCAAACGAATCATAGAAGCGTACCTATTTTCTACATACGTGTTTTTTTTTTAAATATAATACACTCTCATGATTCTGATTTGCATTTTTAAAAAAAATTTTAAAATGTAATTTAATTCCTTTGTTCTTCTTGATCACAAATGCCGTAAAAACAACAATATAAACTAGATCTAGCCCTTACCAGCTTTAAAATGTTACAAAAAAAAAAAGCCAAAATACCAAAAGTAACAAAGCTGAACAGTGAAGTGGACAAGTGTAACAATATATCATTTTAATTATGTGCTGCAGAATTCGTCCTTCTTTCACATAATTATGACCTTCATGTCAAAAACACTGAATAATGACAGAAAAACGCACTCGAGTCTGCCCTCATGTGACATTTTTTCCGTGGTATGATATTATTACAGACTTTAAGCAGCAACGCGTGAGTATGACGCGAACGTCTGTGGGTCTATTTTTAGAAACTGGTTTCATTATTTTTATAGTTTCTCAATCTGCTTTCCCGATTTTCACGTACGCGTAGTGAGACACGGTGCGTGTGCTAAAGGTCTCTATTGTCTCGCGTCCACGACGAATGAAGTCAGAAATCCTTTTTTTTTTTTTTAAAGAAAACGTCAATTAAATGTCTTGTTTTTTTTCTTTATTTTAAATCAACAAAAGTTTTATCATCTTTCCACAAAAAAAAACTGATAGCTTTATGAAATTTTTCAGGTTTTGAAGCTTAGGAAAATGTAATGTTCAAAACAGCCAATGTCTTTGAAGGTGAACAATTTAATTGCGAGATCCGAGTTATTCCCCCTCGAAATGAGAGGGTGCCTACTTTTTAAAGCTAAATCTACATATTTCTTTTAAATGATATTTTATACTCTATTCTTTGCATGCACGTCGTATCCTTTGAAACAACACTAACCGGTGTTGTATTTGGGATCTGTCTCTCGCACCAGTCTCTGGACATACGTTTCTGAATGTCGAAGTGTCCTTACAGCAGCACGACGTATTCAAGGCCAGAAAACTTCCAATTTTTTTAGAGATCAGAGAGCATCTTCTTTCAACACCAAACCGCGTGTGGTGACTCGTTATTACCCAGCTGTTGTCACCACTAACGTCTCAATTATAGCGATGACATGTAGATGTCAAAGATACACGGTGTTCAGGTAGGTCACGTTTGAATAGATTTAGAGGTGATAATGCGGATTAAGAAACTCCATATCTTCCAATTTGGTTTAGGGCAGCGTGGCGGAGTGGTTAGCGCGTCGGACTCGACATCTGGAGGTCGCGGGTTCGATTCCTGACCATGCCATGTTGCAATTGCCTTGGGAAAGCAATTTACCCTAACTTTCCCCAGTCCACCCACCTGTAAAATGGCCAAATGTACTGGTCTGCCGGGGCATTAGTGGCGCTGCTCTGTGGAGACACAGATACGTTCAGTAACGAAGACAAATTTCCCGAAAGGGATTAATATAGTGTATTAAAGAATAAATGTCTTGCGACCAAGAAGTCTG
This sequence comes from Elysia marginata, assembly GCA_019649035.1. Classification (NCBI taxonomy): domain Eukaryota; kingdom Metazoa; phylum Mollusca; class Gastropoda; family Plakobranchidae; genus Elysia; species Elysia marginata. Next base: position 109,191 of record BMAT01003871.1, on the reverse strand, counting down.
AGTCGAATGTCGCATATTTCACACTAGAAGGGGTTGCTATTTTTCTTTTTGAGAAATGTACTTTTCTGAGGTTTCAAGCGTATGATATTTCATAAAGTTATCAACACTTTGTGTAAAGGTAGACTAATTAAAACTTTTGTTTATTTAAAGTATGTAATTTATATGGAAAAAAACTTTTAAAAGGCATTTTCTCAAGTAAGGATGTCTCACTTCCGACTCATTCGCCCTGGTCACAAGACAAACACTAAAAAATAACAATTCTGAGACTGCATCAAGTAACGTGCGTTTTCTCAGGAAATTACAGAACCGCTGATAATCGAACCCGCTACTTTCTGATACTCGTTGATAAGTGAACCCGCTACTTTCTAATGCTCGCTGATAATCAAACCCGCTACTTTATGATGCTCGACGATAAGCGAACCGGTTACTTTCTAATGCTCGCTGATAATCGAAGCCGCTACTTTCTGATGCTCGATAATAAGCAAACCGGCTACTTTCTAATGCTCGCTGATAATTGAACCCGCTACTTTCTGATGCTCGATGATAAGCGTACCCGCTACTGTCTGATGCTCCGACTACCACCTATAACGACCACCTCTAAAATATACTGGATAAAATCATCGTGACCCGCTTTTAGGACCGTATATTGCCGACATTCGACAATTTTAGGCATCTCAGTATTTTTAAATACCTATGGTATTGTTAAAAAATTAACTTCTTTCACCAAGTTCACATCTCCTCCATCGAGCATTTCAAACGAGGTTCAAATTTCCTTTGGTCTATCATGAAAACAATACATTTTTTTCAAAACCAGATTAGACAAAAAAGTTGTACAAGAAACTGGTGTGTTTAGAACTTTCAGAAGTGTTATTAACAATAATGTGTGAACATTACAATTAGTCTAATAAACTAACTAACGTCAACTCTGGAAAAGGGAGGCAAAGGATTAATAAAAGTTTTTACTACAAACACAGACAGACGCAGTTACACCCCCTCAGTTTAAAGTCGAGGATATGAAAGAGAAATAATTGAAAAGAGTTAATAAAATAAGCATGTTTTTTATCTCCCTCTCCCTGTGAGAAATTTTTAAAAAAGCTTTCCCTCACGTTAAAGAAATCAAAGAAGAAATTTTTAGGAAAGATAATTAAAAAAATTCTACGCGCAGCCCCCAAAGGAAAGGTCGCACGAACATAAAGCCTGAGAATCCACAAAAGCCACGGGAGACAAGACAGCCAACTTGCCGTTAATTTTTTCTTTAATCTAAAGTAAAGGAGAACGACGATGTGAAAGCAAGTGAGATGATTCCTGAAAGGTGCAAGACATCGTGTCAGGACCTGAGCAGCCCTACAGATCGTTCTGTCTGTATAAAACTACTACTACTACTACTACTACTACTACTACTACTACTACTACTACTACTACTACTACTACTACTACTACTACTACCACTACTACTGGTGTTACTACTGCTACTTAAACAAATACTAGTTCAACTATTTATATGTAAGCCTCCGACAATAACAAGGGCTTTAAAATAGATAATTATAAAAATGTCATCGGCCTCAGAAAGATGCTTTGTGCGCGGAAATAATTATACTGGCGAGCCGTACTTTCGCAAGGAACTGTTGGTGTTTTGGAACGAGCATTGGTTGACTCTTGTTCAATACAGTAGGATATTCAACACAACTCCAAACTGCTTTCAATTCTATTTTCGCTTCCTATCAGAGAAATGTTTACTCAAAGTTTTATTCATTGTTTAGTAAAGCTCATTAAAAAAATTTGGACCTTTCTGAATTGTTTAGCTAGGATAGTTCTGAGAAAAAAAAACTCAAGAAATTTAAATACTTCCTTCAGGCTCAGTTATTTCGTGTGTGTATTTGCCTACCAGTTTAATTCTAATGAGAGTACCTTCATTAAAATTAACAACTTCATTTTATTAAAGGACACAGTCTTAAATAAAGTAAATGATGCAATATCAAACTTTTAAAAATGCATACTAGCTGCCATAAATTCAGTTGTATTACCATTAAAAAAATAATACCGCTCAACCCATCTCATCATACATCCACTAGGAGCGAAAATCCTGGGCGTGTCTGATAACTAGGTTTTATAAGTTTTTTTCATCAATTATGGCGACTCATCTAGCCATCGGCTCTTAATCCACACCAACATTAACTGTTTTCCTTTTAGAAGTGCTGTCTTCATGCCTAAAGTAAAGAATGGCGCTGATAATGAAGGCTCTTTAAACATCATAACGAGTCATTATAGCCATGCTTTGTCAAAGGTTCATAGATTCTTATCTCAATTTTTTTTCTTTATAATTATGTTAACGTAAGCGATTAGCTCTTTATTCTTTTTGCTACGCCCGTCAGTTGTATTATTCACTTCCAATATTGATCTAAAAGTAACAATAACAAAATTGGTTAAGTTTTTATGGTTTCACAATATCATATGTCTAGATGTCGGCCACCTTTGTTCTCTCTCCTTCACTCTCTTCGTCCATCAAGCTCATCTCCGTTAATTATTCTAATACTCTTTTCTTCCTCAACACAAGTCATTTGTCTGTGTTTTAAAAACCACAGTAGTATAAGTAACAGTAGCAGTAGTAGTTAGTTGTGATAGTAGAACTACTAGTAGTAGTAGTAGTAGTAGTAGTAGTAGTAGTAAAAGTAGTAGTAGTAGTAGTAGTAGCAGCAGTAGTATTAGTAGTATTAATAGTAGTAGTTGTTGTAGCAACAACAGCAGCAATAGTAGCGGCAGCAGCAATAGTATTAGTTATAGTAGTAGTGAAAGTAGTAGTAGTAGTAGTAGTAGTAGTAGTAGTATAGTAGTAGTAGTAATAGTAGTAGTAAAAGTAGTAATAGTAGCAGTAGTAGTAGTTGTAGTAATAGTAACAGTAGTATCTACATTGCTTCTGCTGCTGCTACTACTACTACTACTACAGCTACAACAGCTACTACTAGAACAACAACAAAAACAACAACAACAACAACAACAACAACAACAACAACTACTGCTGCTGCTACCGCTGCTGTGGGGATTAAGTAGCTCATAATCATAAATCAAGGGTTGCCTTTCACTGCCTTAGGCCTAAGTACCTTCGAAAAGGTGTGTTACAACACAAAGGCTAAGACTGAATTAAGTACAGCGAATACGACGCTCTCTTTGCGGGATGACAGGGAGCCATGTACAAAGCAGACATGAAAGTGCAGCTATCACTAATTATATTTCTAAAAACTTTAACCTTTTTGCGTTAGGTCCACTGCTCCGCAGATTTGGACATACTATAAAACAGATTACATCATTTGCCTATCTCGTTGTAGTAGGCTGCTGAAATCGAAGCAATGCGAAGGCCGTAATATTAGTGGCCTCCCCTTGTTTCATAATGTAGTACACCCTTGAAAACTGGAGACTTGGCTTTCTAATTTGACGAAATAATTACCCACTATTTGTATTTTTCCTCTCGACTATATTACACCATATTAAGACATTGACCTCTTCGCAAATAATATGTCTGCATACTGTGCCCCAACGGGTTGTCATGAACATTGAATACAATAAAGTAAAGTAAAGTTTCCCCATACTCAAAACAGCGCAAGGGAACAAGGAGACGGTGCCTTATATTTCTAGGTACATGGAATAGTGAGTTAGTTTGCCATTGCTTTTCTCCCTGCCTTTACTTTCGCCGAGTCGTTTGTTTGTTTGTTTGATTGTTATCATCCCAGTCAACTTTGAGATTATCTCAGAGGGCGCTGGGGACAATGAAGGAGCGCTTGCGTACACCACACCCAGTAACGTTATCCTGACACCGGGCCGACCAGACTTAACACTAAATCCATAATGCCAGGCACTAGGCGGATTAGCTGCTAATACCAATTTTAAAGTCCTTGGTTTGACTCGGCCGGGGATCGAACCACGCACCTCCAGATCTCTGAGCGAGTGTCTTATCGCTAGGCCACAATGCCCGTCGCCGAGTCGTTAGACAACAAGCTACCCATTTTGTGCTGCGTGTTTATTTGCGAAACAAAGAAAATATTATACCCGGACTCGGGATCGAACCTGGGACCTCTAAGAAAGCCGCGAACCACCCTACTGATTGCGCCACCGTTTACCCCATAAACATCAGGACGTTTTAGTTCACGAACATAAAATGAGTTTCCCAATTCAATTATCGTAGTGGTTGGGCCATCCTGGTGAGTACTATTGACCAAACGCCATTCGCAACTGGTCGTTGTTACAGCAGGCAGGCCGGAATCAAAGAAATTTAAAAGATGTAAAGTAGAAGCCGCCCAACTAACATGACCGCAGAAAAAGGTAACCACTGATCAACGAACCTCAGTTCTTTGGAACAAAATTATTAACCTTAAACGACAAAACGGCAATTATTTACCAACTAAAACGTACATATAAGCAAAATCTCCCTCCTCCCCTCCTGGAACTATCCAGAAATTTCCTACGGACGTCACCAACAGAAAAAAAAAAGATATCAATAGTTTACTTGTTAATGCTAAAAATCCTTTTTTTTAATGAGATACAGTAAAGAACAACCTCGCTTCCTTTTTTATGAGATACAATAAAGAACCACGATGCGTTGAAAATAATGAATTTTTTTTTGTTTCTCCGCAGTGCAAACTTTTCAGATTCACCAGAGTAGAAGCAAGAAGCTCTTGGTATTCATTTTATCAGGGCAGAGATAAATTATAATTAACCTTTTGTCGTGAGTGCTGGGTGTGGAACTTTACATTATCCTGTTAGTGCAACCTTTTACAAATTAAAAAGAAAATTTAAGTTTTCTGCCTTTGAAGATACACATATTCTCTCTCTCTCTCTCTCTCTCTCTCTCTCTCTCTCTCTCTCTCTCTCTCTCCCTCTCTCTCTTTCTATCTAACTCCAAATGTCTTTTTCACTGAAGAAATCACGTTTTACATGCTCTGATCTCATAGCTACTCCTGTATATTTTTGTTTGCACCCCAATTAATCGTAAACAAAAGCATGTCGCAAGCATGTCCCCAGACATAATAAAGATGAATCGATGAGACTGGAAGTTGCATTATATTAAAGATTATATTCTTGCTGAGACAGCAACTTAGTAAAATAACGAGTATCTTTCCTGCCATGTCTGTACGTTCAACAATAATTGGGAGGGCATCACGATAAAAACAGATGAAACGACCCTCTTTATATTTTATACTAAATACAGAAAGAACAGAAAGCTTATTAGATACTCTTACCCAAGACCCATTAGAGCTTGTGAAATACTCTCGCTTAAAACTAAGAATGTCTGAAATGCTCTAGGTCAAGACATATTCTAGCGAATGTCTGATGAAACAGAGAGACTAGATCTAGGATTCGTAGACTTAGACATGACTTTGCGCTTTATGAAGGATAAATGATTAAACGAAGGTTCATTTTATGTCTGTGTCATCGTCTGTTCTAATACAAAAAAAAACAAAAAAAACTGGCACAATGGCAAAATTAAGGCACGGCTAGATCGAGAGAATGACAAAGAAGATGGATGGATAATTATAATGCCACCATGAGTGGAGCATGAAGAAATTGGAAATCACTTAGAATACAATGTTTTTAAGGAAACCATTGCTTGTAACCAAGTTGCCATTATCCCGATTAGCTCTTTTAAGAGTAATTTGGCCGAACCGCACAAAATGTGCTTATATGATTTTAAAGCATTTAGAAAGACCTCTCAAAAGTTCACATCTACTCAGATTTTCTTGAAAAGACAAATTATAATACATTCATGTATTTATCATAGTACTACCCGATCGTAAGTGGGAATAAATGTTGGTGGTAGAAACCTGGCAAAGTTATTACGCTACGCATATGACACAGGATTACTGGCAGGCAATTTTACAGGGTCTATGAGGAGCTTGAACAGGGTAGACCAGGTTGGAAAGGCAGGCTTGACTGAATTTCAAAGAAGACAAAATTATTGTTATGCATGTTGCTGACAAATATCAGAACGAGTCAGGACAAGATCATGCTAAACCAAGTGCCTCTAGGAAATGTCAAGGATTTTAAATTGTTAAATTCAGTCAGGACACACGATCGAACATGCACAAAATACGTAAAGATGAGAATTGGAATGGCCAAGAACAGCATGGTTCAGTTGAACAATATTTGGAAAGCATAAGATCAACGTTCAGATAAAACTCTTAAAATTGTGTGGTCAGTGATGTTATACGCCTGCGAGGCATGGACAATGAAGAAAGAGGATGAAAGACAAGTAGAAGCAGCAGAGCTGTGGTTTTACCCAAGACTGCTGAGGGTCAAAATGGACCGATAAGGGCTCAATTGAAAATGGGCTGAATGAGTTGGGTACCCGGTACTACATGCAAGGTACTAGTGCTCATACAGCGGAGGAAACTTGAAGTATATTGGACACGCAATCCGTAATGAGAGAGCAGATTTGATAGCCACTGTCATTCAAGGTAAAGTCGAAGTAAAGAGAAACAGAGGACGGGCCATCTGCATCGCTTGCAAGAAACATCACAAAATTTAATGTCAGTGGCAAGAAACTTCAGGAGACGGTCAGACTTGGCCAAGACCGAGAGTGCCGGAGGCAATTTGTGTGGACATCGTGTGCAGCGGCCAACACTGTTCCCGGAGACAACGAAACGTGAAAACAGGTGATTTCGTTGGGTTAGGTTGATTGAATATTAACGTCTCTTTTCAACTACAAGGTTATATCAGAGACGACGCTTGGAACAATTGAAAGCCAGCTGCCACACTGTGACGTAAGGAGCGCTTGCATACACCACACCCGGTCACATTATTCTGACACCGGGCCAACTAGACTTAGCACTAAATCCATAATGCCAGACACTAGGCGGATCAGCTGCTAATACCAATTTTAAACTCCTTGGTTTGACTCTGCCGAGAACCGAACCACGCACCTCCCGATCTCTGAGCGGGTGTCTTACCGCTATGCCACAGAGCCGGTGAAAACAGATGATGACTACGGGATCTATCTGTCGTTCCCGATACTTTAGACGACACACTCAGTGCGTCCAAAACGAAAAGGTTTTAAATTCATTTTTTAAGGACAGAACCACCAAATGGTCTTCCTGAAACAACTGTCAGGTTGCAGGAATTAGAAAAACACTGTTGGGAAGAAAGAACTTTCAAAATTTGTGTCTATGAAACGGTGGCTCATTTCCATTCCTATAGTTCATTATCAGCCCAGTCAATTCCGAGTATGGCTTCAGGGTTAACATGGGTTATACAGTGACCGATGAAAAACAATTGGATAAATAAGAAACCCTTTTTATAATAGTCTTGCATTCGTGTGGAAATAGTTATAACTTAACATAAAAGAAAAACTTACTCATTGTCATACCCAGTTAAAGGGCGTTTCTTGGTAACGTTTCTTGAACCATGCCGTGAAAAGATTTCTCGTACCGAACAAAGCGAGAAACACGCATGTTCCAACAAACCTCTGGTCTTTCTTTTAATTATTCTCGTCCTATCTCATGAAAAGTTAGATTTTTTTAGAACTATGGAGAATTTCAAAGGTCAGAATGATACGAGAGTGCGAACTCAGTGCTAATGTTTTATTTTATATAAAACAAAATTATTCTCATTGCTTGATAGTTGTTGCATTTCAACCACGACATGCTTACAAAGAAACTGTAAATAAAAATGCCCAGCGATTTATGAAGGGTTTATAATTAATTTTATGTCGCGAAAGAGCTACACTGGTTGCGCATAATAACAACTTTGTTTGGCATTAACACCACGTACTCAGTTCACAAAATTGCACAGAGTTTTGAAAATAAAAAGAAAAACGATAAGAAACTAAACTAATAAAAACATTGTCAAAGAGTTTGCATCTTTAATTTAATCGGTTCTACGCATTATAATTTTTTCAAAATAACGAAAAACTGTAGGAGCGTCTGCACTGCTGCCGGTTTATTTAAAAAAACACATCGCGCAGCAGAATTACTGTAACGGAAAGAGCTAAAATAGACGACAACGACATGAAGTTAAAACAGCAACAACAACAACAGCAACAACCCAGCTTTGGAATGTAGAGCCAAGGTCAGGTTTTGGATATATTATATATTTGCTTGAATTGCCGAACTTTTTTTATACATGATATGTCTTGCAACTAGTAAAATCAGTCTTAGATCGAGATTCAAAAGTAGTTAGATATTGGTGTTACAGAAAAGCTTTTTCCCCTGCTTTCAAATACAACAAGCAAAAAAGCTCTATCACGCTTCTGTGTGAAGTAATAGCCGTTTGAAGTTGGCAGGGTTAGGAATTTTGAAGTGTCGAAAAGGGGAAAATTGTGTTTAAAATATGTACGACTATAAATGTGTAAAGACCTAAGCAACCATACAAAGTAAAATTAAACACATAATACGTTAAATTTTACATGATTCAGAAGAAAAAAAACTGTTCAGGAAATGGTTTTAGCGTCAATATCTAGAATAAAAAATTACCTTCTTAAGACCCACTCAACTTTGAAAGTCTTAATCTGATAGTTAACCCTTGCGACTTAAGACTCATTTGGCAAGCATGCGAGACATATCATGCTTCTTACTAACAATGGACATAGATTGAACTTAAATTGATACATTTAAAGAACGAGCAACAATACAATTATATGTTGCGATGATCTGCATCTAGAAAATATGTTAATGCACTGGCTACGACATTCACACCTGATAACCAAATGAATGAAAAAGAGATTGCGTTAAGCGTTACCATTTTAATACATAACGCTCAGCTTGGACATGTAAAACTGTTACCTTAAAAAAAACCTTGGGGGAACTGTTGACATTGGCTACAAGGCTAAATGAAAGCATTCTTCAAAGTTCGTCAGAAAAAACTGAATGAACTATTGAATTTTATTTCTCTGGCACATCCATATGATCGGACTCATTGGGTATTCATGTTAAATCTACTAGAACCAATTGCGACTTGAAAAGCTGAGAGTGTTAGCACTGCTGCAAAAATAAAAACACCAGTATTTACTCCAAAGATTAAATTAAATAACTATTATCAGACAACTTACCTAATACACTTGAAGTGCAACTTTTTTCTAGAAAAGTTTCAAGCTGTAAGTGGATATGGGCATTTGCTCCTATGGTGGTGGCGATAGCGATGGCAAGAAAACCAGTTATGACAGTGAGTATTTATAAGAATAGGAGCTCACTTCAGGGCAGTCAGCATGGGTACTCATTGACCCAATTTTTATAGGCAACAGTTAAATGAATTTTTTTTCAAACCCTTGAAGGATGCTTGATGTGGCGACGATTTATAGCTGTGCGTGATGAAACTTAAGGAGGGAAAGACCCACGCACGTTCGGACTCTAAGTAGTCAGAGCTATAAACTGCAACGAACTACTTAAAAATATGCAACCCATGTTAGTTTTCGCTCAGCTTAATTTGTTGCCGTGCTTCTGTCCTCTTAAAAGCAATGGTCGTTTTGACCCACTATATCGCTAACTATGAAATTTTACCAACAGGTCATCTTTTTGTATAGCCCTACGTGTGAGTCGTAGCATACCAGTAGTCAACAGTAGTCTGCGGCAATCAACTTCACGTTTATGACATGCAAGAAAAGATGCAGTTTTTTTTTTAAAGAATAATGATTGTGGTCACGATGATGATCACATGCAAGGAACATTTTTAGTTTACAAAGATTAAAATTCGTGAGCAGGATGCATAGTGTTGTCTCATAAAAACTTTCTAAAAATCTGCGGGCTTCAATCCTCATAGCTGAGATTTGGTTCACGACAAATACCAATACTAATTCTATGTCATGTCAGGTCAATCTTGGCCTTTCTTTTCTTTAAGTTTCAATTGTTCTTAAGGTCACGGCAAACCTTGGTAGATCAGAGAATGCTCACAAAGACCTCAGCTAAGCGGCTTAATGGTTGAATCGTACAATTCGTCATTGTTCAACTCGTCTAAATGTAGCTATTCCAATGACACAATTTCGTACAGTGGTACATAGGTATAAACCACGACAAATGCAATTGAGTCATTTTTCTGACATTTTAAACTGAAAAGATGTATTACACTTACCCTACATTTTAAATCAAAAGAGTTTTAATACCATGTCTCGTTTAATTCTGATAATTTCGAGCAATGCTTAACGTTTGAAGCGCTCAGATAAAAGCAATTTCAAAAATAATGTCAACGCCGTATAATGTGAAAATTGTGACGTGCGACTCCTTTGGACGAGTTGCGAAACATTACAGCACTTTTTGAGTTTAAGGTGTAAGTAATTAATTTGTTGTCGATGTATTGTTGTTACAATCACATGAGTATCGTGTGGTTATATACACATTGAGCTGTCACAATATTGATTATTTTCAATATGCATGTTTGTACCGGCTCTGTGGCCTAGCGGTAAGACACTCGCTCAGAGATCGGGAGGTGAATGGTTCGATCCCCGGCCGAGCCAAAAATTCGGCCTTTAAAATTGGTATTAGCAGCTGATCCGCCTAGTGTCTGGCATTATGGATTTAGTGCTACGTCTGGTCGGTCCCGTGTCGGGATAATGTGACTGGGTGTGGTGCACGCAAGCGCTCCTTACATCACAGTGTGGCAGCACGCTTTCAATATTATTTTTCCCAGCGCCGTCTCTGATATAACTTCGGAGTTAAATGGGACGTTAAAAATTCAAACAACCCAACCAACCTATGCATATTTGTACATTAATTGATCTGAATAAACATTGAATTGAATTGAATTAAAACCCTCTGATTAGCCTTGGTGTTAACTGTATTTGAAATTGGTGGATCCTTTCTGAAAAGATGCCGTTTATCTTTTTAAGAAAAGAAAAATGAAATTTACATAATTCTTGAGATTTGGTAAAAAAAAAGTTATACAACGTTGGTGGGCTTAGCTGAATAATCATTAATCGATCCTCGCAGGATAAATAAAAGGATAGTAACGGGGTTAATGAATGGGATGCTTTTGCTAAGTTAAACTCTTGATATTACAGAATAGGTAATTAGTGAAGGCCTTGTCTTACTATTTCATTGTGCTATCCCTGTAACTAAGCTTAATTTGGATATTTCATGGTGCGCCTGATAACAGATAAAGTTTATGAACCACAGAAAAAGGAAGGTTACATGTAGCATGAACAAAATGTATAAAGCCTAAGAGTTCATTTTTAATGCAGGCGTTATTATAAGCTTATAAGTTTACCACCCCCACCCGAAATCTTTTTCCCTCTTTAATTTACCTTGACCTTTTCTATCTATTTTACTGTTCTCTTTTCTCTCTCTCAATATCTCTCTCTTTCTTTCTTTCTTTCTTTCAAATATCAAACTATTTACTCGTACTCATTTTCTCTCATCATCAAAAATTTCCAAAGGCATTCTGGCTACCTCCATCTTTTTCGAGAGTATCTTTTGTTACTTCCCAAGCGTAAAACATTTTTGTTTTACTCACAAATCACCTGTCCCATACCGATAGGTACTACTTATAATCTATAATATTTTTGGTGCATATGGGTACTACCTAAGCCACCGTACCACTCATAATCTATAACAATTTTGATACAGGTGGGTATTACTTATAATCTATAATATTTTCGTACAGGTGGGTACTACTTATAATCTATAATATTTTTGGTATATATATATGGGTACTACTCATAATCTATACCAATTTTGGTACAGGTGGGTACTACTTATAATCGATAATATTTTTCGTAAGGTGGGTACTACTTATAATCGATAATATTTTTGATAACAGTTTTTTCAAAATGCTCATTGCTTTGTCAAGAATGGAACCAAATCACTTTAAGATTAAAAAAATATTCTTTGGAATACTGAAGCGAAATGAAAAAGACAGAGTATAAATGATATGCAATAACAATCCAAACAAGGGTATAGAATCTCAGAGACCAAAGTTTGACATTTTAGAGACTGCCCGATCAGGGACGTTAAAACGCGAGTCTTTCATAGCGAACACAGGGCTAAAAAGATATAATGAAGACGAACCAAAAAGTCGGTTCTAGACCTTGAATTCTAACAGCACCAAACCTGAAACTTAGTCTAGATCTAGACTAATCATAGTTTATCCTCTCTCTACGGGCTATTGAGTTCTGTCAAATTTTATCTTCGTCCTCCATTAACGCTTTGTTGGGTCTGATCATACTCTAAATGGAATAGTAATAAAAAAAACCCCGAAAACATCCTTGTATCTCGATATAGGGGGTGGGGCATAGTTTAAAAGGCAGTTGTCGAAAATATCAACGAAACGACATCACCTTAAGTCCCAACAGCATTTTTATTTTGTTTTTTCTTTTTTGTGTAAACACTTCAGAGACAAATACCCGTAGCCAAGGCTTGGGTATGCCCAATTTGTTCTGTTTACAACAATAATCATTGTTTTTGCAGTTCCATGGACTTTCAGCAGCATCAGCCCAACATCAATATTTCAACCAGAAATATCCAGGAATATCATCATTGGTGAGAACGATTGTGATCATGAAGAAAAAGAAGAGAAGGATCAAGAAGATGAGGAAGATAATGATGATGGTTATGATGATGGTGATGATGATGATGATGATGATGATGGTTGTGATGATGATGAAGATGATGATAATGATGATGATGATGACGATGATGATGATGACGATGATAATGATGGTTTCAATTGTTCTTAGGTTCACAGCAAAGCTTGGTAAGACAGAGAACGCTCACAAAAGACCTCAGCTAAGCGGCTTAATGCTTTAATCGTAAAATTCGTCATTGTTCAACTCGTCTAAATGTAGCCATTCCAACGATAGCACTTTGACACAACTTCGTGCAGTGGTACATAGGTATAAAGCACGATACATGCAATTGAGTCAGGTTGATGATGATGATGATGATGATGATGATGATGATGATAATGATGGTTAATATGATGATGATAATAATGAAGAAGATGGTGATGATGATGATGATGATAAAAATGAAGAAGATGGTGATGATGATGATGATGATGATGATGATGATG
>BMAT01003871.1:37199-61339 GCA_019649035.1 Elysia marginata | reverse complement strand
TAGTAGTAGTAGTAGTAGTATCAGTAGTAGTTGTAGTTGTAGTGTTAATAGTAGTAGTAGTAGTAGTAGTAGTAGTAGTAGTAGTAGTAGTAGTAGTAGTAGTAGTAGTAGTAGCAGTAGTAGTAGTAGTAGTAGTAGTAGTAAAACTATGGATTATAGTCTTCCACCAGTGAAGGCAGTCTCAAGACTTTACATATTTCCCCCAGCAGGCCTATACACACCAAAGCAAATTCGACTCATATTTCAGAGCATTACAGCACGGCTGCCTGTTAGGCGCTCAAATACAAACATTCTACAAAGTTCAAGCACTGCATATAGCCAGGTACCCATACTACAGGGGGGTGGACTGAGGAAAATGTGAATAAATTGATTTCCTAAGGCAACTACAACATGCGTCGTGGTTGGAAATCGAACCAGCGACCGCCGGATCACAAGTCCGACATGCTAACCCTTGAGCCACGCAGCTCCAGTAGTAGTAGTAGTATATAACTTACATCAATGAGCACACGACTAACAATAAAAAAAAAGCTATAAGGTTATTTTATAATAATAAGAAAAATATAATAATGATACCAGTGAAAAAAAGATAAAAAATGGGTGTAGGAAGAAAATAAAAGTACCCAGAAATCTAGATATAGATCTATAGGAAGGATTTCTCTTTTTTTCTGATAGTTGTTTTTCTGAGAGTCCTATTTTCCTTTTTTGGGGAAGCCCTTTTTATAGAAATCTCCAAGCTTTTCAATGCAGGAAATATAAGAGCTGCTCAAATTTGATATCTACTGTTGTATTAGTCATTGCTAGAGCATCTTGGATTTGCTGTTGACACAGATAACAGGAAAAGAATTCCGAAGGTTGTCATTATAATCATGACAGTTTCTGTCTCTATATCTTTAAACATATTTATAAGTCATGGACTTCCCGCCGGACCATAAACTGCACAAAATTAAAAAAGGCTCTAGCCTAAGGGCTTAAGATATGTGTGTCATGTTCTGTTCCACTTTAAGATGAACGTCATTAAATAAGGCCTACATTTTTAGTGAAACATTTTGGTTTGTCAATAAAACAATAGATAAGATAGCTATGTTAACAGATTTTATCTTTCAGTCTTTTAAGGTAGAAATTTGGGAAAATATTTATCAATATAGCTGAAGAGAGACTTATGTAGTTTGTTAGTTAAGTATCAATAAAGAGTAGTATGAATGGCTGAGTCCCTTGTACTCGTAGTAATCATCCATTTAGTTATCGAATATCTAACGTAGAATGTGTGTCTAACTCTAAAGACATCTTTAAAAGCAGTGTAAAAATAGAAGCACTAGAAACAGTTTTTCTTTCAAAGGATTTGATAGGTGATTTGATGGGTTTAAAAAAGGAGAAGTCCAATGGTTCTGGCCTAATCTACGTCACAACTTGGGAAATCTAGATCTACGTCACTAATAAATAGTTTTTATAAAAACAATCTCTTGGCATTACTTCTTGCAGAATGCGCACTATGATGTGTGGCAAGATCGGAATAAAATAATGCGCAGCTATATTAAATCGCTCTCAGAGCTCTTTTGATATTGGTACACAATTCCGCACCAATAGATAGTTTTAATGCACAACCATTGAAGTGGGGTTATTTTGTACAATTGAGGCTGCGCACATAACGTAAATGTAGCGTCTCGCTAACAAAATGACGGACGATCGCGGAACTTATTCAACCAAAAACTCTTTTTTTGCAATGAATCAATGTGACCCTAATTTACACAGATCTACATTGATCCTTAACACAAAAGAGTTATTCTCTAACTTCCGGGATCTTCAGCCATTTTGATAGCGAACTGCAATATTTTTGCTATGTGCACAACCTCAATAAAAAGGTTGTTGTTGTTGTTGTCAACAATAAGGCAGAGCAGAAATGATAAATGGAGGAGGTGTGTAATTGCAATTAACGTTAACTACTGTGGAAAGTAAAGCAAGGAGATGGAGAATAAATAACACAGGACATGTTGTTTTAAAGTATATATATTCGAAAGTTTTATTCAAGACTGTTTTTGAAAAAGTTAAAAGAGTTTTAAAAAATCTTTGAAAGTACACCCGTTTAATTGGGATTACTTATTAAACCTATAACCGTTATTGAGTACGCGTAGTACAGATAAAATAATGTTAAAAAATGATTCATATGAAAAAAGAAAGTAAGTCTCAGAGGCTTTTTGTCCGGCATAACATAACAAGAGATTTGTATGCACCATGTCAAAGATAAGTAAGGGAATAGACTTTTTTATAAATTGATCCTAACTTCACCACAATTTTCCCCACGAAAATGTATAATAAATACTATAACATAAGCTGGGTTACATTGTTAAATAATAACTTATTCATAATTTTTCAAGAAATTTTTAAACATTGAACTTCATTATGTTGAGGATGTTTTAAATCATACGCAGACGAATGCAAGTTTCTCAAAGCCGCAGTGAAGCAAACGGTCAATTCGATCTCGCATATAGCGGCTATTCTGTTATACCGACTTGATGCTCTTTCCCGAAGTTATAAGAGGTAGGAACCCCCAGGCTGCCACCAACCATACAGAAGCCGACGTGAGAGAACCTAAAGTTTCGTAGACCCTGAGAAAAATGCAAACAATTATGACGATATAGCTTAAACAAAAACATCTTTTATGTTAGAGATGAAGCGAGTGGCGAAATGGTTTACGGTTTAAATACCAAAATTTATCTTTAAGAAATAATAAAGATATCGGCAATGTATGCAAATAACTAATCCTTAAACAATGTTCTGCCTGGAAATGTTCTGTCTCTTTTAAAGAGAATTTTTTTTTCTCAAGGGACAAATGATACGATAAAAAATTTAAATCTTCTTAGATTAAACTAATATCAACACCAGCGCATTAGGTGGTAACAGTACTCAACAATATCAGCCGATCACCCTTGCGATTGCGGGGCTAATTATCCTTCGACGAGAGCAAAGCGAAACTATCACTTCGACAAAATGTATTTTCGTTAATATTAATTATGTGGCTGTGACAAAAAGGGTAGTGTGACGTATCGGGCGTGATGTCATGTCAGACTTTGGGGCTTAATAAAATGTTTGTCATACAATCTTGCTTGAAATATGTAATGGGTGAATGCAACATTATAAACAAATATTTTTTGCAGAAGACAATATTTAGAGCACAAAATGATTCTGGTATGAAAAAGTCACACTTTTTGAGTTAAGTTTGATTCTGACATAAATTTAAAAAACTAAAACTTTGTACTGATGATTCAAGTCTTAATAGCATATATATTATTTGGGTTTGAAATCAATAAGTCCACTGTTTTTCATTAGTTATATTAAAACTAAATGACACCTTTTCAAAATTAATATGAAATGTTGGCAGAGTACTATATTTCTGCAGCAAAAGTTGTCTTTTACCCAAAACCACCTTTTGTCACCGCCTCATATTTTAAACTATATTTTACAACTACAATTTGCTAAGTTGCAGCCTTTTTTATCTTTGAACGTCGCCGTTTTGTTCCTGTTTCTGTACTATGGTTGCACGTTTCATATTATCAACTTTTATATATACACATCTTTAATCTATAGGTTGATTTTAAAGTTTAAAATCAGGGTGATGTTAAAACAAAAAGAAAAGCGATTAGCTTCAAGGTCAATTTGCAAAATTTAAGGTTCTGTTGGATTTATAAAATTGTTGTGTTTTTTTGCCAATCAGTTCATCGATAATACCAATTTTGTTACCCTTACACTAATAAATAATAAGTGTAAAAAATGTCGACGTGAAAACATTGTCTTTCCCTGACAAAATAGTATTTCACATCTCTTAAAAATTCAAACTAATAATATTCTCTCAAAGCAGTACGGATATTTCCACCGAACCTTTTTTTCAACTGGCTAAGGTTTATAAAATTTAATGCTGGTTTATTTTTTCTTAATAGCTTTGAAAATATCTAAACCCTAGAGTCTAAAACGTTGAAAATTCGCAGAGAATCTGAAGTTGTTCTTTTTTTTGTACAAAAATAAAAGCAAAGTTTTATTGAGAGCTTGTTATATTTTATAAAAAAGGAAAATAGTACAAGCGATAAATGATACCATACAAAATATTTAGCAGCTTTTGTTAACTGTTCAGCGTCAGTTTTTCAAATGTGTGATTTACAGGAACTAATAAAATAATGCAAATATTTAAAATTGGAAAACTCGTCAAGAGATTGTTAACGCTTGGAAATATCTCTCTTGAAATATAATACATTGATAACGAAAGAGTGTAAAAAGACGACTGTGTTAGATAAGTTAATTTAAAATGTTGGACGGTAAGCTTTTTCATTTCTTTTAAGTCAAATATAAATAGACCTAAGTCTTAAGCAAGTTGCTTGGGATAAATTTGTTACAAAGAAAAACAACAACTTACCATGACTTTGGCTTTTCAGAGAACGTTGGCAGTATACCCTCTTGAGTGAATTCCCTCAGCAGCCCTTCCTTTGCCGTAGCCGATGCTCTGTTAAAGTTTTGCCCCATCTTAGTTTTGAGAATGTTGGTCATTTGCCTTTGTTCCATTTCTTGCATAGTCGCATCCTGCCTTCTGTGTATTTTGCGTGCTGTGCTGCTGTATCTTAATTCTCTATCCATTGCCCAGTTAATAGTATTATGTCTATTGGAACCCTGTCTTCTGTCTATTTCTTGCCTCTTTGACCCCTGTCTCGTGTATGTTTCTAGTCTCTCGGATACCTGTCTCCCATCCATTTCTCGTCTCTCGGATCCCTGACTCATATCCATATCTCTTCTCTCAGATCCCTGTCTCACACCCATTACTCTTCTCTGAGATTCCTGTCTCCCATCCATTTCTCGTCTCTCGGATCCCTGTCTCCCATCCATTTCTCGTCTTTGAGATCCCTGTCTCACATCCATTACTCTTCTCTGGGATCCCTGTCTCACATCCATATCTCTTCTCTCAGACCCCTGTCTCATATCCATTTCTCGCCTCTCAGATCCCTCTCTACCATTCATTTCGCGTCTCTGAAATCCGTGTCTCCCATCCATTTCTCGCCTCTCAGATATTTTTCTTCCATTCACTTCTCTCCTCTCATACCCACGACTCCTGTCCATATCTCGCCTCTCGCTAGCTTGCCTCCTGTCCGTTTCATGTCTGTCCGTAGTCTGCCTTTGATCAATTTCTTTCATAAACTGATGCTGTCTTCTTCCGCTTTGTAGTCTATTAGAAACCTTACTTATTTGAATTTCTTCTCTGTCAGTGCTTCGTGTTTTAACAATTTCATGTCTCCCGGCACCTTTCCTACTGTCCAACTTTTGTATATCCATACTCTTCGTTTTTCTTATGTCATGTCTATTGGCCTCCATCTTTCTTTCAATTTCTTCTCTGACAGTGCCCCGCGTTTTATATATTTCTTGCCGAGTAGAGATGTGTTTGCTTCCTATGTTTCTTCCGTCATTCCCGTGTCTTCTTTCACTGCGTTGTGTTCTTGGGATTTCTTCTTTGTCAACAGTCTCCTTTCTTTCAGTATCTCGTACATGAGCACCATGCCTTCTTTCCACGTCCCGTCTATCAGCACCATGCCTTCTTTCCACGTTCCGTGCATCACCACCATGCCTTCTTTCGCTTTCTTGTCTTTCAGCACCATGTCTTCTTTCCAAGTCCCGTCCATCAACCCCATGCCTTCTCTCCACGTCCCGTCCATCAACCCCATGCCTTCTTTCCATTTCCCGTTCACTAGCGCCATGTCTTCTTTCCACGTCCCGTCTATCAGCACAATTCTCTCTTTCCTTTTCTTCTTTATTTGTTCTCTGCCTTCTTTCCATTTCCCGTCCATCAGCACCATGCCTTCTTTCCATGTCCCATCTATCAGCACTATGCCTTCTTTTCATTTCTTGTCTGTTGGTTTTCTGTGTTCTTTGGATATGCCATCTATCACCACCATGCCTTCTTTCCATATCGCGTCTATCAGCAACAGGTTTCAGTTCTGTCCCTTGTCTGTCGGTACTCTGCCGTCTTTCCCTGTTTTCCCTTTCAATACTCTGCCGCCTTTCCTTCTCTTGTCTATCAGTACTCTGTCTTTCCCTCTCTTGTCTGTCAGTACTCTGTCTTCTTTCCCTCTCTTGTCTATCAGTACTCTGCCGTCTTTCCCTCTCTTCCCTGTCAGTACTCTGTCTTTCCCTTTCTTGTCTCTCAGTATTCTGTCTTCCCCTCTCTTGTCTGTCAGTATTCCGCCGTCCTTCCCTTTTTTGTATGTCAGTATTCCGCAGTCTTTCCCTCTCTAGTCTTTCAGTACTCTGCCGTCTTTCCCTCTTTTCCCTGTCAATACTCTGTATTTCCCTCTCTAGTCTGTCAGTACTCTGCCATCTTTCCCTCTCTTGTCTATCAGTACTCTGTCTTTCCCTCTCTTGTCTGTCAGTACTCTGTCTTTCCCTTTCTTGCCTCTCAGTATTCTGTCCTTCCCTGTCTTCCCTTTCAGTACTCTGCCGTCTTTCCCTCTCTTGTCTGTCAGTACTCTGCCGTCTGTCCCTCTCTTGTCTTTCGGTACTCTGTCTTTCCCTCTCTTGTCTGTCAATACTCTGCCGTCTTTCCCTCTCTTGTCTGTCAGTACTCTGCCTTTCCCTCTCTTGCCTGTCAGTACTCTGTCTTTCCCTGTCTTTCCTTTCAGTACTCTGCCGTCTTTTCCTCTCTTGTCTGTCAGTACTCTGCCGTCTGTCCCTCTCTTGTCTGTCAGTACTCTGCCTTCTGCCCCCCTCTTGTCTGTCAGTACTCTGTCTTTCCCTCTCTTGTCTTTCAGTACTCTGCCGTCTTTCCCTCTCCTGTCTGTAAGTACTCTGTCTTCTTTCCCTCTCCTGTCTGTCGGTACTCTGTCTTTCCCTCTCTTGTCTATCAGCACTCTGTCGTCTTTCTCTTTCTTGTCTGTCAGTGCTCTGCCGTCTTTCCCTCTCTTGCCTGTCAGTACTGTGTCTTTCCCTCTCTTGCCTGGCAGTACTCTGTCTTTGCCTCTCTTGTCTGTAAGTACTCTGTCTTTCGCTCTCTTGTCTATCAGTACTCTGCCGTCTTTCCCTCTCATGTCTATCAATACTCTGCCGTCTTTCCCTCTCTTCCCTCTCAGTATTCTGTCGTCTTTCTCTCACTTGTCTTTCAGTGCTCATCCTTCTTTTTCTCTTTTGATTGTTAGCATTGTGCCTTCTTTCTCTCTCACGTTTGTAGGTACATTGCATTCTTTCTTTCTCTTGTCTGTTGGTATTTTGCCTTCTTGTTCTCACTTGTCTGTCAGAATTTTCTCTCCTCTCTATCTTTTGTCCATCTCTTCTATGCATATTTTCTCTCTCTTGTATGTCTAGTTCTTGCCTCCTTTCCATTTCTTGTTTGTTTGTTTGATCTTTCCTTTCCGATTCAGGTCTTTCAAAATTTTGCCTTCTTTTCTCTTGATAGATTATATCCTTGTCTCGTATTATGCTCACTGGCTGCATTTTTACGTCCTGTATTTCCGACGGGTTTTGAGACGAGCTTTGACTCTCTCTATGTTCATAACCGATGAGGTCGCCAGCCTTACATTGGTATTCTTGAATCTGCTGTAAAAGAGGATAATTTTAACAAAAAAAAAATTTACAGATCTTTATCAGTGCATGTCTATAATGCGCAATCGGCTGCGATAATTTTTTAGCGTTAACTACAACTTGAAAATAATATAAGCCTAGGTATGCTTTAGACACTTTATATTACAAAAAAAAACAAACAAACAAGAAAAGATGTTGTCTTATGTTTTATCTACACGAAAAGAAACGCCTCTCCTAACTATGTTAAACCACGTAAGACTTAAAATAAAACTATTTAGTGCAAAGGTTTGTTGTTTATTAATTAATTAATATGCCATTTGAGTAACTTCGACTAAGGAAAGATTAACTCTATTTACGCTACTTAAAGATCTCGGGCTTCATAAAGAGAATAAAATGCGAGTTTAAGCGAGCCTCACACACGTATCAAAAGTAGCGAGCATTGGTCTTTTCGGACAATGCGTATGTCATACTGAAGTCAAGCACGGTTTCTTAACTGACTTAAAAAGATTATGAACCTAAATATCATCTACACCTAGACACTGCTATGTAGGCCGGACACTACTTCGTGAGTAGATGACAGAAATATATCTTTTTATAAAATTTGAGAGGACCGGCCCACGTATGATGAGAAAGACTCCGTTTTAATTTTACTAAAAAGTCCAAATAACAAATAACATATGCCCTGTTAAAACGCTAATATGCACAAATTTGTTTGCTTCTCACTGCTAGACATGTTCATTACGGAGGCTTACAACTTTCACATGTGTGCGTCACTATGTGGAACCAGAAAAAACCGGATTACAACCTTTTAACCGGTCCGTCATCGTTACTTCGTATGGCATTTTTAAAAGATCTTCACTGGCTGCCTATTAAGTATAGAATAGATTTTAAAACCGCCTGCTATATTTTTAAATGTCTTAATGGACTGGCTTCCTCCTATCTTAACGACCTCATCGAGGCTTACACACCCAACAGAGTTTTAAGATCAGCAAATGAAAACTTTTAACTGAGCACCTATCTAAATCAAAATTTGAAGAGCGTTCTTTCTTTTTCTATGCCCCTAAGCTTTGGAACAGCTTGTATACTGGAACAAACAAAGTGTTTTACTTATACGTCATTTAAATCCCACCTTAAAACAGAAATGTACAGAAAAGCTTATCACTAGATTTTTGTTGCCTTTAATTTTCAGATCAGCAATAATTAGAACTATTTCTCGTTATACCTTTTTAACTAGTATGTACTTAATGTTTGTTGTTATTTTTTCTAAAGATGTATAATACTACACCATGTACACAAACTTTTGTGTTTATAATTATATGTTAAAGCGCCATCGAGCACTTTTCTGTGGATTTTAGGCGCTATAATAAATACATTATTATAATTACTATTATTATTATTATTATTATCATTATTATTAGCATAGGCGTCTGTGAAATGATCATTACATAGAGCAGTCATGTAACTATCCAAACCTTGCTGAGGTAGAGATGCCTGGCCAAATCCTCGGTAAGACCTGGAACCTGTTGGGCGGTGCTCATTAGATGCTGTGACCTGGCGCCGTGAGTAAGGATTAAGACAGAGGACACCAGGAGGAAAAATGACGCAGTTCTCCGCATGCTGCAGCCTGGCCTCAGCTGGACGATGCCCAGATCTTGACCACTAAGATTTGATGTTCAGTATTTTTCCCCAGCCAATGTTCTGTTGGATTGAAAATGATAATACATGGACGTGACTTTGATTAACGAGAAGGTCACAATGGTAGTTGGTACATGTACACAGTTATGAAATTGGCTGTCCGTCGCACTGCAATAAAAAAGAGGTATTATACAAATTAGTTAAAGTGTTTTGCATATTAATACAAATAATTTGAATGTTGCGATGTTCACATAACATAAACAAAGCGTTGATATTTTGCACAATATATTTATATGAGCATCCAAAATTTAAAAAAAAATGTATAAAATTATTAAAACACTATTGAAAGATATCAAAAGCTCATTTCATTTAAAATAGGTGGAAGAATGAGGAAAAATGATATAAAAAGCCTTTCTCTAAATTAAAATTTCCGACGACCGATTCAATTTGGACTGAAGTCGTGAGATGAATGACCGATAGTTGCGTGAAACTCGTGGATATCTCCACTTTTTGGCATTTCCAAGTTATCTACATCAGTAAGTCTATTTTTACTAGCTTTTTAACCTCAAGATAATATCTAAGCCACTTTTTTTTTCAATAGCGAGGTATTGGTCCTGATAAAAATTTTTTTTAATAGCTTTCTATGACTTGTCAAAATTTTGTTGTAATTTTCTTACAACTTTGGAAAGTGAAGATATGACATCTTTTGACCGGAGCCATCGTGGTATGAATGATGAAGTGTAATTTAAAAGTAAAGATAGTTATATGTTTAACAGATTTAAGAAAAGTAGAACTGCCTTGAGGTAAACAGTAGGCCTATAACCCAACCGGAAAAGCCTATATTATTCCATTGGGTGTGATTCTACATTCAAAAAGTAGTTTTGCCGTGGACAATAGTGCATTTGCATCATTTTAAGAGGACAAATATTTCAAAAGAAACAACATTTCTCTTTTATTATCCCATTTCCACAGATTTTCAGTTGAAATAAATATATATATATAATACCCGCAACAAAAAAACTTCAACATCCTTTTTTGTTTTCAGGCTAGGAGAGGTGCATAGTGATTTTTTCTTTTTTTTTTTTTTTAGCTTTTTAAAACTCTTTATCAAAATAGGTGCAGAAACTAAGATGTTTGTAACTATCACCACCTTTACGTTATTAGAAATATAGCACGTGAATAATTTAGAGAAGTGAAAAATAGCTGAAGATCTAAATTTCAAGCTATTTAACTGTCTTCTTCAATTCTGCATTACCTTTATTAAAAAAAAAACATTCTAGGGCATCTAAAAATTCTCCACAAAATAGGTAGTTTGGTTGTTTGTTGTTGTTGTTTTTTCATGACACTGATACCTAATTATGTGGATTGACAACCAATATTTGGAGACGAGAAGTTAATTTGCTGACGAGCGCAAAAAATCGGATATTCCCAAATGTCACCGCGACCCATGTGACGCACGTAGGAGCATGTCTGCTGACGTCACGATTCCAGGGGTTATCCATCGGCCAGTGTGCTCCACCAAGAATTGCTGTCTAATCTAAGCATAAAACCAGCTGTCTGGTGTTCAATCAAACTTCACACTATTATGGTAACCGCGTCGAAAGAATAGACTTTACTTAGGTATTCTGTTACTAATATGTAGGTTTTTATTGCGCAAAGGATTAGGCTTCTTACGCAGAAAAGAAAGAAAGACTAACACGTTCTATTCTTCTGTTTGTGATAATACAAAATAATGTGAACTTGAGCGTTACATCTTGAAAATAGGAAACCTGCGAAGCTTGAAAAGTTTAATTTTATCAAACATTAAATGTTGTACCCTCATATACGAAGGGATTCAAAGGAAAAATAAAACATATCATAATAAGGGGTTACGTTATTAAAATCAATACAATGATATTATGCATCAATTAATCTCTTTTCTATTAATTAAAACATGAAGTTAAATAACTTGTCCTCTCTATTCTATTGGAATTAAGATGGATGTTTGTTCAATGATTTTCCTATCAACTCAAAGGTGCCAAAAAGAGGCCAAAAAATTGTTTCTGAAATTTCACAAGTCCTAACCATGTCGACCTCAAACGCCTATAACTTCATACAGAAGCATGATAAAGCTTTCCTGTTTGTTGTATTTGAAAGAAGAGAAAATATGATTTTCTGTGATACCAATATCTCACTACCTTCTACTTTCGACTTATGACTCATTTGGACTTATTGTAAGACAAATAAATTTGTTGCTAGAATTACAGCCGTGTTGTATGTCGATAAATCAGGAAAACTCTAACTGCCGAGTCTTGAATATCTAACTGGGTGTGAGATGACCTAATTCAGCAGCAAAAAAAAAATTCTTTACAAATTTGATGATTTTTTAGCATCAGATTTTTTTATGTTCTCTGGCATTACATCCGAGAAGGCGGTTTGAATATTTTCACGTGCAGATGCAAAAGAAACACTACACTTCATTCGTTTATTCAATGAACTTTAAATTCAAAATTTGGAATAACTTAGAAAGATGAAACTAATAATGCGTCATCTTTGAAATATGTTTAAAAGTTCTGCTCATTGTATTGGTGTATATTAAACATGATTTTGGATACCGGAAATTTTTGTCGAACTTAGCCTTTGTAGTGATATGATGTGGTATTATTACCCCTTAACAAGACCGCTTCTTTGTCTTCGTGCTTTCAGACAAAGTTAGTAATTGTAGCTTTTCTGTGACGTTTCTGTGTGAAGATTATAAGACACGTCTGGGGGTCACAGTGTCACGCATGCGCATGGCTGTTTTGACCTATTAACCTACTTATCGTTTCATGTGCTTGGTGTTACTTGATGTAGGCCTAATTGTCGTTAAAAACATATAAAATTCGAGCCGGATCTTCTTACTAACTTAGATGAAACCTCATGTAACAATCACGTTATGCGTGTAATTTCAAGCCAGTTTTAACGAATTTGCTTCTCGAGCAAAAAAAAAAACAACTCATACTTGGTAACAGGAACCCCGCCCACATCCTCACACACATCGAAAGGGAAAAAAATAATAAAATGAATAAAACATGTTCTGCTAGATTGCTGACAGCAACATTTTGATATGTATATCCTAATTCACAAGTTATTCTAAAAATAATAAAGCAACTTTTTAATACAGTATATTAATCCCTTTAGGAAAATTTGGCTTCGTTACTCAACGTAACTGTGTCGCCACAGAGCAGCGCCACTAATGCCTCAGCAAACCAGTGCATTTAAAGGCCATTTTAAACCCATTATGCAGGGTGTTGTAGGCCGCGCGCTAACCTATCTGCCACGCTGCCCCCAACATGTGTGAGGTTTAACTTTTTTTGTCAGCCAAGGATTTCGTGTTCTCACAACCATCCAAATCAAAATTATATGAAGTGTCTTTAGAATTCCGTACTACCGCTGATAATAAGGTTAAACATATATTGTTAAGTCTGATTGGCTTTTTTAAAGATATGCAAACAGCCAAACTAGTCTGGAAGTAGGTTGATATGCTATGGACTGTGGCAGTTTACTTTGAGGCCAAGGACACTGGTAAACGGAAATGATTGATTGTGTAACGCTCACAGTGTTTGGTATTGAAAGAAAACTTCAGAAATTTTGTGAAAACATGTCAAACCTCACACGCATTGACGTAACGCTGGCCTGTAGGCGCAATAAACAAAATGTCTGGCTGTTATGGTGAAAGAGTTGAATGCCGCAATTTTAACCTGTTTTGAAGATGCTGCTATTTTGAACAAAATATTTTTCTAAGCTTCCACGAGTTTTAAATTTTCATAAAATTATCAATGATTTGTGAAAAGATATGAAAACTTGTGTTCAATCTAAAATACAGAGAAAAAAGGAAAAAGACTAGACATTTGAACGGCGTTTTTTTTTCCAGACATGAATTTCCGACTTCCGACTCAACCCCCTGGACGCAAGACAAAAGATAATCGTGAAAATCTAAAAATTTATGTGATATTCAGATTTTTCGCTGTTTGCACAACAGTAAAAATGCATGGTTGTTTTGTTTTTATTAACAGATTTCACGCTTTGTCATAATTATTTTTTACTTTGGTTACTACTTTTTGGTGTTGATATTGGCGCTTTGTAAAAATATTTAGTACACAAGCTAGATATTAAGTCTCTGCGGGGTTTTATCCACTTTTACGTTTATTAATGTCTTTTTTCCTTTTCTCCATGAATGTGCAGCGTTAGTTAAAAATTTAAAAAAAAAATGTTTATAAAATATAAAAGTACCTGCTTGAGCAGAGCGTGCATTGCCTTTTAATGTTGCCTTCTAAAACTGTTTTACTCCTTGACCAGAAAGGGCTATTACTATAAGAAGATTTTTAATAACTTATCACAAAATATCGATAATTTTCATAAAACTTTTGACGTATGAAAGCTTAGAAAATTAATGTCTCATTCAAAACAGCGGGGGTGTCCAGTTTGTCACAGGACCAGTTTGTCACAGTTTATCAGCTGTGTGGTAGTCTTTCCCTGAGGAATTTATAGATGTAGGCCTCCTATTGAGTTAACTAAACTTTCACACTGATCTGTTCCAGGAGAGTCTAAATCTAGATCTAGATTCTAAAATAAAACTAGAATCTAAGCCTATAGAATCTATCTAGTTCTAGATTAGATTAATTCTAGATCTAGCTAGATCTAGCACTCTAGATTTGAATTCTCGATCCCACTCTACATTTAGAAAATGGAATCTAGTCTTTCAAAGCTGGTAGTTCGATAAATTGATTGGTTGACTTTCATTTAGTTTTTTCTTTTATATTAAAACGTGCCTGTGACAAACTCGTATGCTCCCCCAAAAAAGCAACTTCTTTAAAGTTGAAAATTGCGACACCCGTCATCCTGACCGCGAGACTAAAATTCTGTGTAGGAGTTTCGCTCTCCTGTCCTTACGCAAATCTGGTTGCACAATATAATTGACAATATTTTGTTGCCCACACACGGTCAATATAATTGACAATTAAATTGCGCGAAAACAAGTCCATTTTGGCTTTGCCATCCGTTGAAGAAGGATAGACGACTTTGACCAAGCGGTAGAAAATAAAAACGATGCTCCAAGAAGAAAATGCGCAAAGTGGTCAATGGAATGGTTCCTGAAGCGTTCAACGTTTGGCCACACCAAATTACTACGTGAACTGAGCCATAATGAGCCAGTTAATTTTAAAAATTTTCTAAGCATGGATGTTGCGTCATATTATGAGCTATTGCAAATGGTTGAGCCCCTGATAAAAAAAACAACAACAATTATTGGTTCTGTAAGAGTTCAGCTTTTTTACATCGTCTCTTGTGTACTTTGGGAAGTTTTTCTGGAACTGTTGAAATAGCACAGCGTAAGCTGCATCCTTCTTCTGTCTGTTTCTGTAATCGTCACTTTGTACCATCCACAATGCTGGCAAACTTTGTAGCATTCAATGTAATCTAATTAAAAGGTCCTGTCTTCTTCTTTGTCAGCCATATTTGCGGTTCGAAATCTCGAAGGCAAATGGTATTATTGTGCAATTTAATTGACGGTTACCATAGACGGTCAATTATTTTCTCAATATAATTGATGTCAATATAATTGAGCAAGAGAATATCAAGCAGATTTTGATTCCATCAATACAATTGCGCAAGTCTTCAATATAGTTCCTACACGGACAATTTAATTGGCAATACCGAGTATTGACAATTATATTGCGCAATATAATTGATCGTGTAGGGTCTACTTTACATTTTAAATATCAAGAGTTGCTAGCTTTAAAAGAGATTCACAGCACAGGGGTGCCTCAAAGCGCTTGGAATGTGTTATTGCTGAGTTGTGTTCCATAGCGTAATTTCGCTTACAAACACCTACTACGGTGTTCTTATGGGACTGTTTCAGCACTAATCTCTCATGTGTGGAAAATTCAAAAGGTGGGATCACCAGCGAGCTCTTCTTTGGGCAAGGTTGTTTATTCGAATAACTCTGGTGCTGAATCTTCGGCTAAAAGCTCACCATTGCTCAAGAGAACTACTCTTAGATAATTTTTGTAAGGTTCATGGAACAGTCTCATTGTATGCGCACTTTGAGACATGTCTATTATCTTACTGGAAAAAAACAGATTTTTTGGCTCCGGCTCCGCTGAATGAGACAATTATGCGTTTCTTATTATCTAAAAATATTTATTTTCTTTTCATTAGATCCACTTTCACGAAAGTGTAAAAAAAATATAAATATAGTTTGGGTGACTTACTGCGCAAAATTTCAAATGAATTCGGAAAGAAACAAAAATAGTATTGCGGAAAAACGCGCATAGTTTTGATTGAAACGTACTATTGCGGAAGCTTCACAAGTCGCCACCCCCTGATGGTTGCTTTTGGAATAGCCTCCCTTGAATTATCTGTCTTTTAATGATAGCGAAGATGGAGGCACTTGAGTGTTAAATATATGCTGTAAAATGTCGTTTTCTACGGTACGTATCAAACTTGACTTTTTATTGAGCTATTTCCACTAATGCTAAATATCTGAACCTAGTGAATTAAAAATTTGCGTTTGTGTCTCGTTAAAAACATCTTTATTGTAGGTTGTAAAGCTGGTTTATTGTTGTTCTTTCTTTTATGTTGCTTTCAATGCTTGACTTTCTACAGTGTCTATTTGTAGTTCAGATATTTTCAGAATTAGAAATAACAGCAAAACTTTCGAAAATAATATTAACACCAGTTATTGAGACAAAGTGAATAAGAAATTGCCGAAAGCTTTGTTTCGATTTTTACTTACTAGCCAAAATAAATGTTGCAGCTCTTAAAACAAAACTAA
The DNA here is from genome assembly GCA_019649035.1 of Elysia marginata. NCBI lineage: Eukaryota > Metazoa > Mollusca > Gastropoda > Plakobranchidae > Elysia > Elysia marginata. The sequence continues at coordinate 45,366 of BMAT01003871.1, read as the reverse complement.
AAAAAAATCACGATGCGAAAAAAAAACATTTGGATTAATCTTGAATTAAGTGTGACAAAAAAACATCGAAATCTTCAAAAACCTGAAATTTTAGTGTTAACCAATCTTACAAGCCATCAAGAATATTCATCTATCACACCTCGTTGGACTTTCCTATGATTGATTTAGGACCCAACGCTCCATTAGAATATACTAAAAACTCTAAGCGGTTAAGGACTTACACAAAAAAATAATGTAGGTTTGACTGGTGGCAGTCCATGAATGTGTTTATAAGTTTTAAACTATAATTGTTCTCTCCTTAGTGACGATTATACGATCATATCCGTAATTGCAAATTGTCAAAGGGATGCTAATGAAGCATCTAATAGTAGACGAATAGCCTGTCCTTCCTACCGAAGTCTTAAGTATAGAGAATGAGATTAGCGGTAAAGCACGTGAAGCGAACCTTCTTTGCTAATCGATAGCTGAAATATACATAATTATTTCTTATATAGGCACAAAGCACAGATATAGTGGAAAGCACACTCCAGAATCCATTGTCTAAGAAACCTAAAGTAACTTAACTTGAACCAAAAAAAAAATTTAAAAATTACTTTATACTTTGACTGTAAGAAGCATTCTTACCTTTGGTATTACATGCTGGGGAAATAATTATTACTCAACAAAATGCGAGTAAATAAGAGAAAGTCATTAGGAAATAAACAATAATGGTATTCAATCAAAAACACAAGATAATGGTTATTATAACCACACTGTGCTGTGAGGCAACTTTTAAGAATTGACTGACATAAAAAATGTCACCCATCCTATCTTTCGTGTTTTAAGGAGTTTAAAGAATCAAAGCGGGTGGCTAAGAGTAGCTAAAAAACTGCTACAAGGTATGCCGACTCACTTATCTACAGATCTTTCATTCTCTTTCCTTAAGAAGAACAGCATGTAATTCAGAGTGTAATGATAATTTGAAGAGACAAAATCCTATTAAAGAGCATACGTTATTGGTCCCCTTAGGAGGGTGAAGCCCATAGATGAAATCCAGGATGACTGATGGGCTAACGGAGGCCGTTGGCCAATCGTCTGCTGCATAACCCACGCTAGCTATGGGTGTTATTACGCCATACGTTATCGTCGTCTGCGCGCAAGGTCTCTATTATTTCATGCGTGACGCAGACTTTTAGGAGCAGCATGGAAGAGTGGTTAGCGCGCCGGACTCGAGAACTGGAGGTCGCGGGTTCGATTCCCGAACTTCAAATGCACCGGTCTGCTGGCGCTGCTCTGTGGCGGCACAGTTACGTTGAGTGACGAAGCCAAATTTCCCGAAAGGGATTTATATAGGTGCATAAAATAAATAAAACGAAATAAATTAATAAAATTTATTATATTTTTGGTGTGATGACTGATTGGCCTATCTCCTTCGATATGAAATTCTTACCCATATATTACGCGGTATATTGTTCGGTTACACTTGTACTAGCGCGTGTTAGTTTTATATCAAGTTGAAGTAAAATTATTTTACCCTTTAACCGTATACTTTTTTATAAACAAAAACTTAAGCTGTCTTATTCTACAATACTATGATTATATTACTCATCTATGTTTGTAATTAGTCCTCCGGTTTGTGACGATGGTGTACATGTGTATGACTTTGCCCTGCTGGGATGAATAAAGTTTTCTTTTATCTTACCTTGATATATGGGTCTTACCCATTTGTTATTGTAGAACATCTAAAAGCCAAAACAGTACGCCAGTATTTTTATTCTAATGGAACTAAGGTCTAAACTGCCGGTATTTTCTCTTTGAATGAGCTTAAAAAAGAGTATGGTTTTTAAAGACATCAACCTCTAAAAATTTACAATACAAGTGTGTATTTTTTAAGTCAATAAGGTATAGATCTGCTTCGGTGTCAACTGCAACCCCTGAATTTGAATGCTAGAGGTTGTAAAAGCTAGATGATACGTTCATCGTTGTTACTTAAAGCTAGATTATACTTCCATGAAAGTAGGTTTTTGCTATGTTTTCTAGATAAATTAAAAAAACCAATTAGATTTACAAACATTTTTTGTGCAACGAAAGAAGCCAAAGTTTTTAAGTTAAAATTTGGCAGAATGGAAGGTCAAAGCTTTTGCTTCATTATACATAATTCTGGAACAAAAATGGGTCTAGGGAATACAAATGAAAATAAAGCTATATCTAGATCTAGATATTATTCACATCAAATCTACACAGAAATCTAGAACTACATGTAGACCTCGGTCTTGGCAGTTGAAAGCTATCAACATTTTGACAGGGTTTGTAACAAAACCTTAAAGAATAAAAAAATGTTTCACCTTTTGGCCTCTAAGCCTTATTTTTAAGTCTGTTGAACTGATTTATAGATCATTTTCACCGTTCGTAGAAGGAGCAGTTGACCGGTATTTTAAAAAAAAGTATCTTCGAAGTAGATCTTTACATTTTGAAAGATGGTGGCTATGAAAATATGGCTAACCTAAAATTATTTTCATAACTTTACAGTTCTTTTTCATTGAACAGAGAACAGGCCTATTAGATGATCAAATGATGATCAGGGTAAACTACCATTGATGATTGAATCGCGCTAGGCTTTGAATTGATAAAACTAGCGTTACGGTTGTTTGAATTGCATTTCCTACAGATGAGGAGTCCTCTTCCAAAACCGGATAAGTCACCTAAAAACTATGTTCTGATAATTGGACTTCCTGTTTGGTATTTTATTAACTCACGTAAGGAATTTCCAGTTATTTTTCCTTCAAAAGTAAACATTATTGGCTCGGATCGACTATGTACTTTTACAGAGCATTTAGAAGCACGCCAGCAATATATCCATGTTCATAGATCGATATTTTTTTTTAAAAAGTGACTTCGATCTAGTGGTTTCCGCAAGTGGACGTTAAAAATAATATAAACATGTTGCATCTTCTTAACTCGTATAATGGTATCGTACATGATGCTTTGCTTAGTTTCTATGAAACTTATGAATGTTACAATTTTAGACTAATCTATATTATAGCTAACTACGTAAAATGCAAAAAAAAAAAGAAAAGAAACTCTCTTCTACTTCTATTACCAGTACTTTACCTGATACGGAACTGTTCAAAAAACTTTTCACGAGGTGCGCAATTTCTTTGGTGCCCGACCAACTTACAAGAAGGCTATGTCCGTTTTGTGTGAGAAGATGAGAAATAAACGTTCTTCTTGGGACAAGCTTTTATATACTGCCATCAGTTACAGAGTGTGAGCAGCAAGATTGTTACCAAGATGAGCAGTTCATGCAATTACAAGAATAAAGAAAGGTTGGAAAAAAAGTAACGGGAACTGTCCTTCTTCAAAGAATTCCAAGCTGTATTAGTGTAAAAATGCAATAGGGTAGGTCTTAAGCGACAAAAAAGGAGATGGAAGAGGATAGTCACTGGTAAATAAGGTGGGAAAAGAATGAAGATGGACAGATAGAAAGAAAAGTTGAGCACGAAACTCGAGACTTCGAAAACAGAGAAAAATGGAAGCAAAAAGAAAGGAGGAAAAGGAGGAAGGTAAATGTTTCTGAAGTAGCCTTATTTAGTAAGCTCTAGGGACATTTTGTGTGCTCACTGAGGCATTCGAAATGACTTTCATTTTGTGAATTAGTCATTATGCTCGTGTTTAGAACTACAGTTGTCAATCACAGCTCTTCCGGAACCCGTGTGACATGGCAGGGCGCTTCGTAAAGAGGGAATGGCTGTGTATTGCTGTATATGAAGACGCAGTTAGTAGTAATTAGGTTTTATCGAAGAAGATAAGCAGTTCGCATTTAGAATTATGAAAGAGAAACAGTTTCCAATCTTGTTGTTGCACTTCTTCTTCTTCTTCTTCTTCTTCTTCTTCTTCTTCTTCTTCTTCTTCTTCTTCTTCTTCTTCTTCTTCTTCTTCTTCTTCTTCTTCTTCTAAACAGACTGTGCTTTTGATCAAAGAAGAACAATAAACAACGAGACAAAGAGAGAGTTAAAGAAAAATAAAAGAATAAAGAGTGAAAGAGGGAGAGAGGCACGTACACAGCTAAAGAGATTAGGGGGGAGAAACAGGCAGACAGAGAGAAAATAAGAAAGCAATAGAGAGGTATACTGGGAATAGGTACCCAACGAAAGCAAGTGATTGACATACGAACATAAATTGAAGGATTTGTAATTGTGAGAAAGTAAAAACTTATCACTTGAAGTATAAGATTTTTCACAAATCACAAATCGTCATAGTTCTGCCCAAACAGAACAAGTCGTTTCACCATTTTGATAAAACAATTTTAAAAACTGTCTCATATCATGTTATCCTGATTTAGTTTAAAATGCAGAAATCGACATTAAGCTTCAACATAGATAATTTTATCCTTCCTTGAATTAAACTTAATTTCCAATCTAATTTTCTCGACATGAAGTAGATTCGATACTGTTCCGAGTTGGTCCAACATCTATACACAGCAGATTTAAACATCTGAAAAGAGCACCCCCCTGGCTTGAGATGGAATTAAAAGATAAGGGTTTTATTGTACATTATTAAGTCTAACAAGATGATTGGGTTGTCTCTCTGTCAAATGGTTGAAACTCACTGGCCTGACTAATCATTTCATTAGAGCGCAACAGGGTTAGGTTAACTCCCCTTGCAGTGTTCTCGTGCCTGTCTTTATACCAGACTGAACGGTATTGAAGAATCTATCACGCACCTTTTTGTTTGGATCTCCAAAGAGGATAATTTCGAAACCTGTAAAGACCAAAATTAGGCTCATACAATTATAGCAGTCCGTTTCTAACTGCATTCAGTGCAGTGTGATGTTCCCTATTTAAAGCGTTTGATATATTGACGAATAATGATACTTATACGAATTACGGTTTAAATCTAAAACTCTCAGTGTACAGTTTCCCCAAAAACGAAAGTAAAATTCAATTTGGATTATTTTATCTTTTCCCCCTCACTTATATTTTTGGCTAAAAATGATTTTTTCTTTTGATTTTGATTATTCTAATTGTGTGTAATGCTTTCACTTATCAAAACAATCTAAGAGTTTCTCATGTTAAACATCAATACTCAAACACACTGCAAAGAACCTTTGAAAGGTTTCAATGTTTTATGCATTTGGAATAGCTTTTTGTACTTAACTCTTTTGAACTTTTAAGGCAGCATGAATATGAAAACATAAAACAGTGTATGGGTAGAAAAGAAGAGTTTGCGCTAGATCATAGGTCTTAATTATTCCAATCTATTTGCGTTTTATCTCAGAAGGTGAAAAGGGATAGAAAATAATTCAAACTTTTTTTAGCTTCTGTTGATATAAAGATACTGCTCGAATCTTTAATAATAATAATAATAAATTTTGTTCAGTTTTTATTTGCCCTTCAGGGTAGGGCGTCTTAACTCTGGCTGAGACCTAATTTCGACACATCCCTAACCCCATGAGATTTGAAATAAAAAAATGGGTGAAAAGGCACTCTTTACATTCCTTGACATTTTCCTAATTATCTTTTTTTTCTCCTCCGTTGTTAAATGTAAATTAAATGTTTTGCTGAAAGGCTTTTGTTGTGAGAAACCTTAAAGCGTCCGATGAGCTCTGCTGAGCCTGTAATTTTAGACTTATAGATTTTAGAATTGTTTTGGATACAATCTGAAGTAAGATTCAAACATAAATAATAATAGTAATAAAAACCTGTTGGACAAGATTAAGGGTTTTTTTTTTAAAGAAGAGAATAATTGAAGAGAATAATTTTAAATACTCCACTAAAAATAATCATTGACAAAAAAAACGGCGTTCACAATCTCTTCTAACCATTCGTTTTAACAGGTTATCACTCATTAGTGGATTTTCTCAAGTGATCCTTTTTCTTAACTTAAAAAAGAAAGAAATATAAGAAATCTAAAGTAGAGCGATTGTATTAGATAACAACTTTATACTAGTTTACAAAACAAGCTAGAAAACAAGCAATTGGATAAGTAGACTCGGGAGGAATCTAGTTGGCATATGATAGTAACGCAAAGAAGGTTTGTAGTGAGTCGAAAACCGACAGGCAAAACAGGCAGAGATACACTAGAGAAATACAATGAGAAAATAATTGGTTTGGTTGTATGAAGAGGCGGTTGATTAACTAGAGACTGTAGAGGCATAAAGAAAGTAATTGTGCAAACAAAGAGCCGTATAAGGTTGCACGTGTTTTTCTGTTTCTGATTTCCGACTGCTGGGTCTGCGTTCACGTAAGAGTCTCAAAATTCCTTGATCACGTTCATTTTGACCAGAAGGGTCTCACGTCAACGGCTTGATGTCCGTACATAGTCAGCGAACATGTCTGAGAGACAATGCTATTGTGTTTCACCTCGAGGTACATTTTATACAAATATACATAATCTAAACATAAAAAATCGATTTTCAAGTCGAAGCGTTAATAAATCAGTATACAACCAGAAAGACGTAGCCTAGATATTAAAAGACAAAGTTAGCATCCCTTCTTTGCAAGCCAACATTGCCCTTTCAGACAAATTAGTGTGCCTGCTCGAAGGACGAGATATTATTTTAGAATTTTCGTTTCTTGCACCTTTTTGTGTATGGCTGTTTTCTTTCGTAATACCTTGTCTCTCCGGTTTCGTTTGTCAGTATGCTTGCCTCTCTCCCTGTTTCTCTGTTTCTCTCTCTGTCTCTGTCTCCCTCTCGCTCCATCTCTCTCTGTCTCTCTCTCGCTCCATCTCTCTCTGTCTGTCTCTCTTTTTCTCTATCTCTATCTCTCTCTGTCTGTCTCTGTTTTGCTATCTTTCTATCTCTTTTTATCTTTCTCTATGTCTCTGTCTCTCTTTTTCTCTTTCTGTCTCGCTCCCCCTCTCTCTCTCTCTCTCTCTCTCTCTCTCTCCCTCTCTCTCTCTCTCTCTCTCTCTCCGTATTCTTGACTTCAAACCAAGTGTTGTATCGTTAAAATGAAAAAAAAGAGTGAAATACTCCTAACATTTCTAATGGTTGACCTGTGGTTTGACCACAAATCAAGCTTTGTCTAACTGTTAACCGCATCCAGGTTCACACCTGCGTTGTCGTTTTCTTAAAAAGCATATTATATTATTCCACTTATTTGCTAAAAGTTTTTTGCATGTGTTACTCGACAAACTATTATGAAGCAAATTATCTTCTGGACTAACAGAGAGCAGCACCGGCTCTGTGGCCTAGCGTTAAGATACTTGCTCAGAGATCGGGAGGTGCGTTGTTCGATCCCCGGCCGATTCAAACCAAGGACTTTAAATTTGCTAATAGCTACTGGTCCGCCTAGTGTCTGGCATTATGGATTTAGTGTTAAATCTAGTCGGCCCGGTGTCAGGATAAAGTGACTAGGTGTGTGGTGTACGCAACGGCTCCTTACATTACAGTGTAGCAGCACGCTTTCAATTGTCCAAAGCGTTATCTCTGATATAACTTCGAACTTTTTTGGACCCGCTTACCAAGATGGCGGCCGCTAACATGGCATCCACGACTGCTAAGTAATAATTTATAAGTTTTATCATGATTTTGGCACCTGGTCTATGTCTGCATAGCTTAATTTAGGCTTCTAGGTCAATATTTTTTTTAAAAATTTGTATATCGAGCCCCCTTAAAGTCCTTGGTTTGACTCGGACGGGTATGGAACCATGCACCTCCCGATCTCTGAGCGAGTGTCTTACCGCTAAGCTGCAGATCCGCTCCGACCTGTCCAAGGTTTGAACTCTGCAACTCTCGATCCGAGAGCCTAGTGTTGTACCCCTCGACCGCGACGCCGTGTGTTGGTCCTCTTTTAGAATCATCGTCATAAAGCCTACAAGGTCTTAGTTGATATTTCGCAAGGCCAGTTTTTTTTTCCATGTTGGATGGCTGATTGTTTAGTTGATTGACTGTGCGGGAACCCACGCTCCCGACCCTACCCCCACGTGTAATAAAAGGACTAAATTATGGGCCTGCCTTCCTTCTTCTTAACTACCGATAAGCGTTGCCTTTTGTCGGCAGTGTGAGAGTTTACTGTACGTTAATTAATTGAGATAAGTCGACAATTAGTGAAGTTCACAGTATTTCGGTGATTAACACGCTAGGTTATAAATTGTTACATACACCTCCATGCCCTCTTATTCTCTACATTAGCAATGGTTTTTGTCGTTGCTCCCTTTACTTGTGGTGTTTTTTTTTTTTTTT
>BMAT01003868.1:0-20550 GCA_019649035.1 Elysia marginata | reverse complement strand
AGTGTGTGTGGTTAAGGTGATTCTTCTATCTATTACAGTGTGTGAGGTTAAAGCGATTCTTTCTTCTATCTATTACAGTGTGTTTGGTTTAAGCGATTCTTTCTTTTATCTATTACAGTGTGTTTGGTTAAAGCGATTCTTTCTTCTATCTTTTATCAGGTAACGTGAAGAGAGCTATTTAAGTGCAAAATCTTTATTGTTTTGTTGTGTCTAAGCATGTGTTTTTTTTACAGAAATCGTGCAACAGATTTATAAAGGGAGACAATTTTTGTTTTCAAAATATACAAGGGCAACTATTCGTACTTTTTTAGCAATTAAATATATTTTATAGGGAAAATAGGCTGTTAATCTCGAGTAGTATTTTTAAAATGTATAATTATCAATAAAAACGATGTCTTCTTTAACCAATATACGAAGGTTAGTTTGTAGTGTCGTTCTGTCTGTCTGTCTTTGTGTCTGTGTTGAAGAGGTCCACGCACGTTCCAGTCGTGATCAAGAAACATCAACTATGAAATGAGGGCAGTACAATCTCAATACCTTTACATTTCAGAGATTGTCATTGTCTAACCTATGTAAGGAAGGTACAGTCGAATGTAGACAAAATAGACTTTAAATATTGGAAAGGCTTTTTGCATGTGAGTTAAAAACAATGTTCACTACACACCTGCACGATTCAGTCATTTTCATGAGATATCATCTATGACTTAAGGGCAGTACAATCTTAATACTTTTTCATTTCAAAGATCGTCATTGTTTAACCTTTGTAATGAAGATACAGTCGAAGATAGACACCAATAAACTTTAACGACGCTGTTTGATTTTTGTATATAAGTTGGAGATAATGTTAGGGATAGTGAACACTACACACATGCACAATCCAGTCATATTCAAAAGATCATCTATGACTTATTAACAGGTCGATTTGCCATTTATGATTTTTAAACTTTCTGTTGCTGAATTTAAATACAATGTCCTGACAGTACCGGCCCCACTACATGACTGAGGACGAGACAGTAACAGTAACCAGCGAAGACGTACATGTTTTTTTTCTCAGGCCTGATGGCCAATAACGCCAGTGGTCCTGACAACATATCATATTAAGTTTTGAAACTTCATTGTCATTAATTGTCTAATATCTTTGCGACGCTCTATAAGATGTCTATTGAAAACCATTGTGTACCATCTTTGTGGAAATTGTCTAAAATAACACCTTTCCCAAAAAGAGAGCCTGTGCGGGAATGCAACGATTTAAGACCAGTTGACCTTACACCACTACCAATGAAATGTCTAGAAAAAATTATTATAAGAAAACTTAGTTCTTTTACTAAACAAAATAATGATACCAAACACATTGCTTATTAAGCTAATCAAGGCTTAGAAGCTGCAATCCTATTCTTCACCGACAATGTATATCGCCATATTGATTTTCCCAATATCTAAGTTCAAACTTTGTTTGTGGATTTTTCTAGCGCCTTCAATACAATCCAACCCCATATTGTAATTAGAAAACTAGTGATCTTGCAAAAGAATAAAAACATTATTCTGTGGGTAATGGACTTTCTCATTAAAAGACAACAATATCTTCAAACAAAAGTCGGACACAGGTGGTATGAATCACCATATTTACTAACACAGGCGCACCCCAAGGATGTGTGCTGTCTCCAATTCTCTTCACTATTTATACAAATGAATGCAACAAAAAACAAACTTTCCTGACGTGCCAATTTTAAAGTTTGCTGATGACTCATCAATTCAGGGATTAATATCAAATAATAATGAAGAAAACTACTTCACAACTGTTTCCCGATTTGTCGATTGGTGCAAATGCAACTTTCTCCGCCTTAATGTAAAAAAAGACCAATGAACTTATAATTGGATTTGGGCACAAAAAAACATCGTATAAGCCTATTGTAATTGACAATGAGGAGGTGGAAATCGTTGATACTTAACAGTACCTCGGCGTGTGTATAGACTCGAAATTAGATTGGCGCGAACATGCTTTAAACGTCTTCAAAAAAATTAACAAAAAAATGTACTTAATATGACAACTAAAGTAATTTAACATCGACAATACCATTGTAAATCTGTTTTACAAAGCAGCACTAGAAAGTTTTGTTTCATTTTGCCTAATAGCCTGGATTGGAAACTGTAGACAGCATGACGAAGTCAAAATAAACAGACTAATCAAGAGAGTCAAAAACATGACTCAAGTAGAGAATATGTATGTGGAAAGAGAAAATATTCAATATCGTTAAAAACTAAAACTACCCATTGTTGTCACATTATTTTTTGGAAGGTGTACGAAAAGCTTGTTGTCCCTAAAAGCAAATAAAGAATGATACAAATCATCAGTGTGGCGTCGTGGTGTAGTGGTAGACGCTCGGCTTTCGGATCGAGAGGTCCGGGGTTCGAGTCCTGCTTTCGGCAGGTCGACGTTTAGTCCGTGAGAAAGGCTATTTACACACATTTCTTCGCCTCACTCATGCGTTAAACGAGTACCCGATACAGGCAGTGAAAGATCTTGTCAGAATGCTAGAGTGATGCGCTTAACTTGCTACTCCTCTGTGGGTTCAGAAGGTACTTTGGTTAGGAATGGCCTGTCGGGGAACCCATGTAAAGCGCTTAGAGCACATGAGTGGATAAGCGCTATATAAAAATGCTCTCTTTTTATTTCTACCATCATCAATTCGTATCTTTAACATAGACACTTCGTAAAAACCAATCTGGTTTTGCCATCTTTCTTCGATTCTATACCATCGCCTCAATATAATATTTAGTAGACTATATGTATCAGGAGTTGATTTGAATTAGTTCAGGGAAGTTTCTAGATTGTTCCCGATTAGTTGATTTGTAAGCAGTTTGAGTTGTTTGTTGATTTTCACCCTCCCGATAGAAAAAAATTGGTTTAAATTTGTTTTAGTTGGTATTAGTTGTTGATCGTTAGATGAATATTTTAGAAGGCGTCATTGTCTTGTCTTGTTCATTCTTTGTTTTCGGGATAGTGAGTTTTAATGAGTTGTGTCCGAGAAATGCCTTTATATACTGGGCAAGGAACAGCCTCTAGTTTGTCCAAGAGCCGGACTCAACGTTGATACCCACTGTTGCCGTCAGTCTGTAACTAAGTCTTGTGTCAGTCCTGTGGAAATTATCAAAGTTTTGGAACTAGCTTTGTGCTGGTTCAGGGTTAGACCAAGTACGGATGAAGTTGACTCTGCCTAGTGGCACTTCAGAATACATTATTTTTACGCACTTTTTCATTTGTGTGCCTTCTAGCCCTGGTGGCTATTTTTTTTTAGTAATTCGTAGCCTTAGTGGGTGAGAAAGTAAATGTTATACTTGTGTTTAGGTACATATATGTTTGTTGTAAAATGAATTAATGTTATGTTATGAAATGGTTAAATTTTCACCAGTTGTTACTCGCTTCCTTGCTAAGCGTGTTCATGTATGTTCTTTAAGTTCAGCCAACAATCAGTGGTCTGTGGCAATATGTATAATTATATTTAATACAAGTAAAACATCTTTGTGTACGGATCTGATTTACTTAAAGGAAGAGAGAGACAGAGAGAGACAGAGAGAGACAGAGAGAGAGAGAGAGAGAGAGAGAGAGAACGATAGACAGGCATAGACAGAGGCAGAGATACAAACAGAGACAAACAGGCAGGGACAGACAGGTAGAGATGGACTAGGAGAGATAGAGAGACAGATACAGTGGGAGAAATAGAGAGACGGAGAGAGAGAAACAGAGAGCGGTAAAAACAAGAAAGAGATAGAGAGAGGTTAAGAGAAGACATAGACGGAGAGAAGACAAAGTCGGAAAATAAAGAAAAATGGGCACAGAAAAGATGAGAAGAAAAGAGAAGCGGCATAGAGTGAGAGTAGAGAAAACGTCGCGTGTTTCAGGAGTTGAGAGGAAAGCCGAGAGGACAGAGCGGAGGACGAGGAAAAGAGGAGAAACAGGAGACGAGGAGGCAGGACAGGATGGGCGATGGAAAGTTGGGAGGGAGGCGAGCAGGATACCGAGAAGAGGGGAGGAAGAGGGAGTGTGAGGGGGGCATAGGAGTAGAGACAAAGCTGCATTGAGATAACCGACAGGCGGTGAAAATGGCGGAGGGAGAGAGAGAGAGAGAGAGAGAGAGAGAGAGAGAGAGAGAGAGAGGACAGGGACGGAGAGGCCAAAACAAAGAGAAAGAGACACAGAGAGAGAGAAAAAACGAAGAGAGAGTTAGAGTGTGTTTGTGTGCATTTTTTCTCTTAATTAACATTCCTATGTTTTACTGTTCAATATGTATTAGTACATTTACATGTGATACGCAACCGTGAAAACAAATTCCGTGTGGGATGAATAAAATGTATCTTATCTTATCTTATCTTAAATGCAATACAATATTAACACCTTTATTTTGAAATGATCTTCATTATCTAACCTCTGTAAGGAAGATACAGTCAAATATAGACACCAGTACACTTAAAGGATTTAAACGCTTTTTATGTGAGTTAAGGACAGTGTACACTACAAACCTGCACATTCCAGTCATCTTCAGGAGATATTAACTATGAATAAAATACAGAACAATCTTGAAACCTTTACATTTCAAAGATCGTCATCATCTAAACTTTGTGAGGAGTATACGGTCGAATGTAATAACAATAATAATAATAATAATAATAATAATAATAATAATAATTTTAATAATATTGTATTTTATTTATATCCCGCCCTCTCTTTTGAGGCCCAATGCGATGAAATAGGACTTAAATATAAAGCAAATACATCCATGTATAAAGGTACAATCCTTGCATTACAGACTTAGAAAACTTTCATTAATTGCCATATTGTTCAGAGGGAAACCGAAATATCTAGAAATTGACTTGCATCAGGTGGGTTTTAAGACCTGATTTGAAAGCAGTCAATGATGAAATTTCTCCCAATGACTGAGGTAGAGAATTCCAGACTGATGGAGCGCCATGGGTAAAGATCTATCTGCAAACTTTTTACTTTCTTTCTTAGGCACTTTCAGGAGGAATAGATTGACGGACCGTAGTTGTCTGGATGGTTCATACAACTGAACAAGATCACTTACATATAATGGCAGGTTTTTATGAACAGATTTGTGAAAGAGAATAGCAATCTTGTAGTTAATCTGGCCTGAAAAGGGAGCCAATGAAGTTTTCTTTTAGCATGAGTGTAACATGTTCTCTATATTACATTTGAGGATGAGCCGAGTAGCTTGGTTCTAAAATCTCTGGACTTTAAAAAATAGGTCATTAGAAAAGTTAGCAAAAACCAAAAAACTAAAAGGATTTTAAAGGCTTTATGTATATAAAATAGGGACAGTGTACACTACACACCTGCTTGTTCCATTCATTTTCAAGAAACTTCAATTATGACTTAAATGCAGTGCAATCTTGAAACCTTTCCATTTGAAAAATACTAGTTTTCTAACCTTTGTAAGGAAGATACAGTTGGAAGAAAACACTAGTACACTAAAAGGATGGTAAAGGCTTTTTGTACGTGAGTTGGGTGCAGTAAAAACTACACACCTGCACATTCCAGTTATCTTCAATTGATATTAATTATCACTTGAATGCAGTACAATCTTGAAACATTTTAATTTAAAAAATCGCCATTGTCTAACCTTTTTGAGGAAAATACAGTTAAATGTAGCCACCAGTTTATTTTAAAGATTGTAAAAACTTTTTGTATGTGAGTTAGAGACAGTGGACACTACACACCTACACATTCTAATCATCTTCAAGAAAAATAAAAGGAATACTTAAATGCAGTACAATCATAAAACCTTTTCATTTCAAAGATCGTTATTGTCTAACATTTGTGAGAAATATACAGTCGAATGAAGTTACCAACACACACAAAGCTTTGTAAAGGCTTTATGTATGTGAGTTAGAAAGAGTGTTCACTTTAGACCTGCTTGTTCCAATCATCTTCAAAATTTCAACTATGATTTAAATGCAGTACAATTTTGAAACGTTTCAATTTGAAGAATTCTTGTTTTCTAAACTTTGTAAGGAAGATACAGTCGAATGTAGACACACGTTTATTTAAAGGATTGTAAAAGCTTTATGTATGTGTGTTAGAGAAAGTGTACACTACACAAGAAATATCATCTATAACTGAAATGGAGTACAATCTGAGAACCTTTCCATGTAAAAAATTCTTTTTTTAACCTTTGTAAAGAAGATACCGTTAAATGTAGACACCAGTAGACTTAAAGGATTGTAAAGGGTTTTTGTATGTAAGTTAAGGACAGAGTATACTATACATCTGCTTATTTCAGTCAACCTCAAGAAAAGTTAACTATGACTTAAATGCAGTACAATCTTAAAACCTTTACATATAAAAGATCGTCATTGTCAGACCTTTGTGAGGAACATACAGTCGAATGTAGACACCAATACACTCAAAGGATTATAAAGGTTTTATGTATGTAAGCTAGAGACAGTGTACACTACACATATAAATTTTCCAATCATCTTCAAGAGACTTTAACTATGACCCAAATGCAGTACAATATTGAAACCTTTACATTTTAAAGATCGCCATTGTCTAACCTTTGTGAGGAACATACAGTCGAGAGTAGACACGAATACACTCAAAGGATTGTGAAAACTTTTATGTATGTGAGTTAGGGACAATGAATACTACACACCTGCATGTACCAATCATGTTTAAGAGACTTCAACGATGACTAAATGGCAGTACATCCTTTAAGCCTTTCCATTTGAAAAATACAGGTTTTCCGACTTAGTAAGGAAGATACACTCGAATGTACACACTAGTTTACTTAATGAATTGTAAAGGCATTATGTTTGGGAGTTAGGAACCGTGTACACTACACACCTGCATGTTCCAATCATCTTTAAGAGTCTTTAACTATGACGAAAATGCAATACAATCTTTAAACCTTTCCATTTAAAAATATGTTTTCTAACCTTTGTGAGGAACATACAGTGGACTGTAGACACCCATACACTGAAAGGATTGTCAAGGCTTTATGTATGTGAGTAAGGGGAAGTGTATACTACTTACCTGCATATTACAGTCACCTATACGCTAAAAGGATTGTATATTGCTTTATGTATGTGAGTTAGGAACAGTCTTCACTGCACTCCTGCAAGATCTGATCATCTTTAAGAGACTTCAATTATGGCTTAAATGCAGTACAATCTTAAAACCTTTAAATTTAAAAATACTTGTTTTCTTACCTTTGTAAGCAAGATACCGTTGAATGTAGACACCAAATGACTTAAAAGATTGTGAAGGCATTATGTAGTGTGAGTTAGGGACAGTGTACACTACACACATGCATTTTCTAATGAGCTCCGAGAGCTAATTGATTAAATGAAGTACAACCTTTAAACCTTTTCATTAAAAAAAATACTTGTTTTCTAACCTTTGTAAGGAAGGTACAGAGAAATGAAGACACTAGTTCACTTAATCAATTGTTAAGACATTATGTATGTATCTTAGGGGTAGAATACACTACACACATGCATTTTCCAATCATCTTCAAAAGACTTCAGTTATAGATTAAAAGCACTACCATGGCCGTTACATCAAACCTCTGAAGTAGCTGTTTTGGTGAATCGGCGCATCAAACCTCTGAAGTAGCTGTTTTGGTGAATCGGCGCATCTGTTGTCAATTCAGAGGTTTGATGCGCTTGTTTTTAACAGTTTTGGCACTCGGGCATGTAGATTTTCTCTGTAAAGTCTTCTCTTGTAAACTTATTCTTTAGTACTTTTATTTGGCGTGGTATTATGGAGAATCTGGAGTTGCTTATTGATCTGTTTTTGTTCTAGTTTTCATGATTATTTCATTCACTCACTTCCGTTCTTTTTATTAAGGTGGTAATAACTGTATTCAGTTTGTTTGATATATTGATAAGTTTTTTTTTCATTTTTTTTCTTGAGCAATTTGATCGCAGGTCCATTGGGCAAAGGATACGATTAGTCTCACAAGTAGGGACTAAACTTAAATATATATATCAACTCGAACTGTTCCATCCCGCCCATTGTACATCTTTAGCACCCCAGCCTCCGATCGAACCCGTAAGCTACCCACCTCACCCCTTCTTTAAAACAAATTACTTTGTCCACTTCCTTTCTCAGTTATGAGCGTACTCACGAAATGTTCGCGCGAGCATGCCTTTTCTTAAAATGGGGTGACATGCCGATCAACCCAAACAGACCTTCTCCTGATTCCTTCCAATCATAGCTCCTCTACCCATTGGGCGGTGGATAGGTAGCGGGATTATACAATGCTCTCGCCTGCTAGCGAAATGACATGATATTGACCTTGCAAGTGTCGCGTATGACCAGTGCTGACGAACGACCAATAAAATGCATGTTGCGAAAAGTGGTGCCATCGCTTAGCTATTGCGCGCTGTTTTAGACCAACTGCGTGACCTATATAATCTCTACTGTCACCGTTGCGGACAATTTGATGATGTAATAACAGGCCAGTGCAATTGGTTTTTAGTAAAAAAAACATTATTACAATCTAGTTTCATTCCACTTGAATTTTGGTAAAGGATCGAGAATCAACTTTCCATGGTATCAATTTTAAAAAAAAACCAAAACTGTAGGCCTTTTTCTCAACCGAGCTCTCAGTATGTTTTAAACTAAGAGGCTTCCTTACAGAGCCCATTAATATCCTCAACTGATATAAACAGAGCCATGCATACAAAACGGTTATTTAGAAGCGATGCCTTAAAACCATCACACAAAATCCACGCGTTCAACACTATCAGAGTTTGACCCCATTGAGACGATTCCTTAAAAAAAATCATCAACTGGTCCTATCAAACCAATGTCTTCAACATCATTACGAACTGGTCCTATAAAACCGGTGCCTTCATCATCACAATGAACTAGCTCTATGTAATCAATGCCATTAACATCACTAACAACTGATCCCTTTGAGTTGCAGCATGCAACAATATCATTAACTGGCCTCATTAGATAGATCTCTTAAATACCAACGTCAAAGGATAACTTTAATTCGTTGACCTCCAATTTTAATCTAAACCACACTGTGGAAACGACAGAATCACCTTTAAATAAAGCTAAAGTATGTGTTTTAATCGACTCTTTTTTTCCGCATCAGACCGACATAGAAATTGTATACAACCAGAAGGGAAGCAGACAAAATTGAGCGATAGGAGAGTCGTATGTTGGAAGACTACTATACAACACCAGTACAAGAAAATAAGCGGTAATCGAAAGGTGACCAAAGATATAAAAGCGAGAAGTTGCAACTGCCGTGGCAGGAGAGGAATCTGTAAGGCATAATTATGTACAGTTTACACGTGGAAAATTCATTATCGGAAATGGAGAATCTACATCAACCCCCTGGTCGATGTACACGCTATTAAGAAAGGAAAGACAAAAAGGCGATTTTTACCATATCATCTGAAATTGAATGCAGTGAAGACAAATCTCTGCGCCCAAACGTTCTTAACTAGACCCTTCTTAAAATCTTTCCGATCAGACCTTAAGAGATTGGTGGTCCAACAAAGTGATAAGACAATAAAAAAGCGTCGAAACAATTTCTTTCGCAACCTAGTACAAAACACAATGCCGTTACATTGCTGGTGCATTGATACTGACAAAAAATTGTAAAATTTCACTTTAGATCATGTGAGTGTCTCAACCATCACACCATCAAAAGGGGATAATAACATTAACGACTTGGATATCAAGACACTCAAAAAGCACTGTTCCAATCCAAACCAAAGTAATTTACATTGTTCCACACACGCAAAAACCAATACCTCACATAATTTGTTGAGCATGATCAGATCGACATAGAATGACCACATAATTACAAGAGTACCAATGCACTCAAGAAGAAAAGTCAATAGCCAAATGTAAAAAGAGACATCAAACCTTTGCTATTGCTCATAGACCTTCAGGCTGTTTTGACTTCACATCAATGCATGTTTCCTACCTACCTAAGATTTTCTACGAGGCTGTGTTCCTCCACTGCTGGAAGTAGACCCCCTCACGAAAATACCTCGCAATCTTTCTTTATCCAGTGTCAAAATAGATGCAAGCTGTGGCATTGTGCTATGCAAGTATCCCACTCTACAATTTCAGGACTATATCACGGTTTTAAGTTGTACTAATTTCGATTCAGGGGCAGCTGACGTGAATTGTTACATTAGACATGTAGTACGGGGAGGCCTCACAGTTAAAGAGTTCTGCAGTTGTTTGCCCAAAGAAACTAACAGATGGAGCATATGTGACAACTATATTTTTTATAAAGATTGGTGCATCTATCAAAAAAGGAACTCGATTACATGTATGTCAAAAATTCTTAGCGTGCTTACCCGGACTCACGGTATTGCGATTGAGCAAAGTATCTTGAAACGGGCATACTATATGGAGTGCGACCATGAAACATTGAAAGACATTTAAAACATTTACTCGATAAGTCCATTTCCTGACACACAACTTTCAAAGATAATTCACAGTCAATGCATTTTAATTATTTGGCCTGGGAAGACAGGTTGAGGCCCAACTATAATCTTGTTCTAAAATTTTTTAAAGTGCTCAACAGGGCAGTAATTATAATCTAAATCGATCTATCTTTGTGGGAATAAAATATTCAAAGATAAAAGTTGACGTCAATGTAGCTTTTGTTGTGACTTCTACTATCAAGTTTTATGAGAAATGAAGATATTGGTTTTATTTTGACATTAATGGTTACAACTGCCCACAATAAAATTATTGTTTCTCAACAAAGCAGTGAAAGTTATTCATTTTATTGCGCACTAATTTTTCGGGTTTTTTTTTCAGTCATTCTGAAATGAAAAATCTTTTGTTTTAAATAAACTTGACACTGATATTTCGTTAACATCTCTTGTAAAGACTTTGTAGTTAAAAAGTTGCCAATTCTTAAAGGAAAAGAAATTCTAATATAACATGAAGACAACAGTTGATTAAACTTAGAGAAAGATAGTGGACGCCTGCAGCTTTACTCAGTGCACTGTCTGAGGTCTTGGTGGTTTTTAGGTACAAACCATAAACTTAACTTTAAAAAATGATTAGATTATTTACAAATGGAATCTGAAAAACGACAAACATGTACAAGGAGAAATAAACTAGTTAAAATTCTTTTGCCCCTATAATTTACTGTATTTTTTTTTGAGAATTGAAAAAAAAATTACACTCCGTGAAGAATGGTGACTATGTTCATCACAATGAAAAAATCAAAATAGTTTTGTTGGTACTTGGCTACGGTTTTTAAGTCAGTAAATTATTACTCCTTAGTTTACGCAACATAAAAGTAATGAACCTCAGAGGTTTGCTAATAACAAAATCCTCCACGTCGCATAAAAACGGGCGCATCAAACCTCGCAACTGCGATCCGAGGTTTGATTCGCTCGATCAGACAGCTCTCAAACCTTTTAAGTGCATTTGGGAGGTTTGATGCGCCGACTAGAAAAATAGCCACATAATAGGTTTGGTGTGCCGGCCATCGACTACAATCTTTAAACGTTTTCATCTAAAAGTTACATGTTTTCTAACCTTTGTAAGGAAGATACCGTTAAATGTAGACACCAGAAGACTTTAGGATTGTAAAGGCATTATGTATGTGAGCTATGGACAGTGTACACTACACACATGCATGTTCTAATCACCTCCAAGAGACTTCAACTAAGAGTTAAATGCAGTAAAAACTTCAAACCTTTTCATTTCAAAATATTTGTTTGATAACCTTTATAAGGAAGATACCGTTAAATGCAGACAACAGAAGACTTTAAGGATTGTAAAGGCTTTTTGTATGTGAGTTAGGGACAGTGCACACTAAACACCCGAACATTTCAGTCATTCTCAATAGACATTAACTATTACTCAAATATAGTACACTCTTAAAATATTTGTTTTATAACCTTTGTAAGGAAGATACAGTGGAATGAAGACACTAGTCCACTTAAGGAATTATAAAGGCATTATGTATGTTTCTACGGGACAGTGTACACTACACACATGCATGTTCCAATCATGTTCAAAAGACTTCAATCAAGAGTTAATTGTAGTACAACTTTAAAACCTTTTCTTAAAAAATTTACTTGTTTTATTACTTTTGTAAGGAAGAAACCGTTGAATATGGACACCAGTAGACTTAAAGGATTGTAAAGGCATTATGTATGTGCGTTAAGTACAGTGTACACTATACACATGCATGTTCCAATCATCTTCAAGAGACTTTTACTAAGAGTTAAATGCAGTACAATCTTAAAACCTTTTCATTAAAAATACTTGTTTTATAACCTTTGTAAGGACTATACAGTGGAATGAAGACACTTGTCCACTTAAAGAATTAAAAAGACATTATGGATGTTGCCAAGGGACTGTGTACTTTACACACGCGCATGTTTAAATCATCTTCAAAAGACTTCAACTATGGATTAAATGCAGTACAATATTTAAACTTTTACATCGAAGATCATCAATGTCTAACCTTTGAAAGAAAGATACCATTGAATTTGGACACAAGTAGACTTGAAAGATTGTAAAAGCATTGTGTATACATGAATTAGGGACAATATACACTACACACATGCTCGTTCTAATCATCTCCAAGAGACTTCAACTAGAAGTTAAACGCAGTTCAAACTTTAAACCTTTTCATTTTAAAAATACTTGTTTTATAACCTTTTTAAGGAAGATACAGTAGAATGAAGACAATAGTTGACTTAAATAATTGTAAAGGCATTATGTATGTATCTTAGGGACAGTGTACACTACACACATGCATGTTCCAATCATCTTCACAAGACTTTAACTATGACTTAAATGCACTATAATCTTTAGCCCTTTGTATATAAAATACTTGTTTTCCAACCTTTGTAAGGAAGATACATGTAGATATAGACACCAGTAAACTTAAAGGATTGTAAAGGCTTTATGTATGAGAGTTAATGACAGTGTACACTAAACACAAACATGTTCCAGTCATCTTCAAGAGACTTCAATCACGAGTTAAATGCAGTACAATCATTAAACCTTTTCATTTGAAAAAAAAAACTTGTTTTATAACCATTGTAAAGACGATACAGTGGAATGAAGACACCAGTTCAATGAAAGAAATGTAAACGCATTATGTATGTATCTTAGGGACAGAATACACTACACACATGCATTATGCAATCATCTCTAACAGACTTCAACTTAGAGTTGAATGCAGTACAAACTTTAAACCTTTTCATTCAAAAATACTTGTTTTATAACCTTTGTAAGGAAGATACCGTTGAACATAAACACCAGTAAACTTTAAGGAATTTAAAGGCTTAATGTATGTTAGTTAATGACAGTGTACACTAAACACAAACATGTTCCAATAATCTTCAAGAGACTTCAATCAAGAGTTAAATGCAGTACAAACTTTAAACCTTTTCATTTAAAAAATACTTGTTTTTTCAAGGAAGATACCGTTGAATGTTGACACCAGTAGACCTAAAGGGTTGTAAAGGCATAATATATGTAAGTTAGGGATAATGTACACTACAAACATGCATTTTCTAATCATCTCCAAGAGACATTAATTATGGATTAAATGCAGTACAATCTTGACACCCTTCCATTAGAAAAGTACTTGTTGGCTAACCTTTGTAAGGAAGATACAATTGATAGTAGACACTAGTTCAAAAAATGAATTTTAAAGGCATTATGTATGTAAGTAAGGGACAGTGTACACTAAATACAAACATGTTCCAATCATCTTCCAAAGACTTCACTTATGGATAAATGCAGTACAATATTGAAACTTTTACATTTCAAAGATCATCAATGTCTTACCTTTGTAAGAAAGATACCGTTGAATGTAGACACAAGTAGACTTAAAGATTGTAAAAGCATTGTGTATGTGAATTACAGACAATTTGCACTACACACATGCTCGTTCTCATAATCTCCAAGAGACTTCAACAAAGAGTTAAATAATTTTTTTTATAGTACAATCTTTAAACCTTTTCATTTATAAAATACATGTTTTATAACATTTATAAGGAAGATACAGTAGAATGAAGACAATAGTTCACTTTAAGAGTTGTAAAGGCATTATGTATGTATCTTGAAATCTTTAAATTTCAAAGATCATCATTGTAATCTTTGTAACGAACATACAAACGAATGTAGACATCGGTAGACTTAAAGGATTTCAAAGGCTTTATGTACGTGAGTTAGGGACAGTGTACACTACACACATGCATGTTCCAATTATCTTCAAGAGACTTCAACTATGACTTAAATGCAGTACAATCTTTAAACCTTTCCATATAAAAATACTTGTTTTATAATATATCTAAGGAAGATACCGTTTAATGGAGACACCAGTAGACTTAAAGAATTGTATAGGCCTTATGAATGTGATTTAAGGACAGTGTAAACTACACACCTGCATGTTCCTATTATATTCAAGAGACTTAAATTATAGCTTAAATGCAGTACAAACTTGAAACTTTTCCATTTAAAAATACTTGTTTTCTAACCTTTCTAAGGAAGATACCGTTGAATGTAGACATTATTAGACTTAAACAATTGTAAAGGCCTTATATATGTGACTTAGGGATAGTGTGTACTACACACATACATACTCCAATAATCTCCAAGAGACTTCAACTTTGACTTAAATTCAGTACAATCTTGAAACCTTTACATTTCAAAGATCCTCATTGTAATATTTGTAACGAACATACAAACGAATATAGACACCGGTAGACTTAAAGGATTTTAAAGGCTTTATGTATGTGAGTTAGGGACAATGTACACTACACACATGCATTTTCCAATCATCTTCAAGAAACTTTAATATGGCTTAAATGCAGTACAATCTTGAAATCTTTCCGTATAAAAATACTTGTTTTCTAACCTTTCTAAGGAAGATACCGTTGAATGGAGACACCAGTAGACTTAAAGAATTGTATAGGCATAATGTTTGTGAGTTAGAGACATTGTACACAACACACATGCATGTTCCAATCATCTTTAAGAAACTTCAATTATGGCTTAAATGCAGTACAATCGTGAAACCTTTGAATTTCAAAGATCCTCATTGTAATCTTTGTAAGGAAGATACAGTCGAATATAGACACCAGTAGAGTTAAAGGATTGGAAAAGCTTTATGTATGTGAGTTAGGGACATTGTACGTTTCAATCATCTTTAAAAGACTTCAATTATGACTTAAATGCAGTACAATCTTGAAACTTTATCATTTTAAAATACTTGTTTTTTAAACTTTCTAAGGAAGATACCGTTGTATGTAGACACTAGTAGACTTTAAGAATTGTATTGGCCTTATGTAGGTGAGTTAGGGACAGTGTAAACTTCACACCTGCATGTTCCTATTATCTTCAAGTGAAATCAATTATGATTTCAATGCGAAAAACCTTCAAATCATTTCATTAAAAAGTGTTTGTTTTCTACCAATTGTGAGTAAAATACTGTTGAATGTTGACACCAGTACACTTAAAGTATTGTAAAGGCCTTATGTATGTTAGTTAAGGACAGCGTTCACTATACACATGCATGGTCCAATCATCGTTAATAGACTTAAACTATGACTTAAATGCAGTACAATCTTGAAACCTTTACATTTCAAAGATCCTCATTGTAATCTTTGTAAGGAACATACAGTCAAATGTAGAAACTGGTAGACTTAAAGGATTATAAAGGCTTTAACTTGTAAGTTCGGTACAGCGTACACTACAACTATATTTACTCCAATCATCGTCGAGAGACTTCAATTATGACTTCAATGCAAAACAATCTTAAAACCTTTAAATTTCAAAGATCCTCATGGTAATCTTTGTAACGAACACGCAGTCGAATATAGACACTAGTAGACTTTAAGAATTGTACAGGCCTTATGCATGTGAGTCAGGGTCAGTGTAAACTACACACCTGCATGTTCCCTATTATCTTCAAGAGAAATCAATTATGACTTAAATGCGGAAAAAACGTCGAACCTATTTATTAAAAAGTACTTGTTTTCTAATACTTGTGAGGAAGATACTGTTGAATGTAGACACCAGGAGACTTAAATGATTGCAAAGGCCTTACGTATGTTAGTTAGGGACAGCGTACACTACATACATGTATGGTACAATCATCGACAAGAGACTTCAACTATGACTTAAATTCAGTACAATCTTGAAACCTTTACATTTCCAAGATCCTCACTGTAATCTTTGTAAGGAAGATACATTCGAATAAAATTATAAACACCAGTAGACTTAAAGGATTGTAAAGGCTTTATGTATGTGAGTTAAGAACATTGTACACTACATTCATACATATTCCAATTCTTTAAGAGACTTCAATTATAGCCTAAATGCAGTACAATCTTGAAACCTTTTTCATTTAAAAATACTTGTTTTTTTTTAAAACTTTTTACGGAAGATACCGTTGTATGTAGACACCAGTAGACTTTTAGAGTTGTACAGGCCTTATGTAGGGGGGTAAGGGAAAGTGTAAATTACACACCTGCATGTTCCTATTATCTTTAAGAGAAGCCAACTATGACTTAAATGCAAAAAAATTTTGAACCATTTCTTTAAAAGTACTTGTTTTCTACCAATTGTGAGGAAGATACTGTTTAATGTAGACACCAGTAGACTTAAAGGATTGTAAAGGCCTTATGAATGTTAGTTAGGGACAGCGTACATAACATATATGCATGGTCCAATCATCGACAAGAGACTTCAACTATGACCTAAATGCAGTACAATCTTTAAACCTTTACGTTTCAAAGATCCTCATTGTAATCTTTGTAAGGAAAATACAGTCTAATGTAGACACCGGTAGACTTAAAGGATAAAAAAGGCTTTATGTATGTATGTTCGAGACAGTGTACACAACACACATACATACTCCAATCATCTCCAAGAGACTTCAACTATGACTTAAATGCAGTACAATCTGAAAACCTTTAAATTTAAAAATCCTCATGGTAATCTTTGTAACGTACAAACAGTCGAATGTAGACACCAGTAGACTCAAAGGATTGTTAAGGCTTTATGTATGTGAGTTAGGGACAGTGTACACTGCACACATATTTATACCATTAATAGCCAAGAGACTTTAACTATGATTTAAATGCAGTAAAACTAGAAATCTTTAAATTTTAAAGATCTTCATTATATTCTTTGTAATGAACATACAATCGAATAAAGACACCGGTAGACTTAAAGGATTTTAAAGGCTTTATGTACGTAAGTTAGAGACACTTTACACTACACACATGCATGTTCCAGTTATCTTTAAAAGACTTCAATTATGGCTTAAATGCAGTACAAACTTGAAACCTTTACATTTAAAAAGTCCTCATGGTAATCTTTGTAACGTACATACAGTCGAATGTAGACACCAGTAGACTTTAAAAATTGTATAGGCCTTTTGCATGTAAGTTAGGGTCAGTGTAAACTGCACACCTGCAAGTTCCCATTTATCTTTAGGAGGAAACATTTATGACTTAAATGCGGAAAAAACGTCTAACAATTTCATTAAAAAGTACTTGTTTTCTAACAATTGTGAGGAAGATACTGTTGAATGTAGACTCCAGGAGACTTAAAGGATTGTAAAGGCCTTACGTATGTTAGTTAAGGACAGAGTACACTACATACATGCATGGTACAATCATCGACAAGAGACTTCAACTATGACGTAAATGCAGTACAATCTTGAAACCTTTACATTTCAAAGATCCTCACTGTAATCTTTGTAAGGAACACACAGTCGAGAGTAGACACCAGTAGACTTAAAGGATTGTAAAGGCTTTATGTATGTGAGTTAGGGACTGTGTATACTACACACTTGCACATTTCAGTTGTCTTCAAGAGACATTAACCATGGCTTAATTGCAGTAAAAACTTGAAACCTTTCCATTAAAAAATACTTGTTTTCTAACCTTTTTTAAGGAAGATATAGTTGAATGTAAACATCAGTAGACCTAAAGGATGGTAGAGGCTTTTTGCATGTTAGTTAAGGACAGTGTTATCTACCCACCTGCACATTCCATATTCTATTATATTCAAGAGACATTAACTTTGATATAAATTCAGTGCAATCTTAAGACCTCTCTATTTTAAATATACTTGTTTTCAAATTGTTGTAAGGAAGATGCAGTTAATTATAGCCACCAGTTTATCCAAAAGATTGTAAAGGCTTTCTGTATGTGAGTTGAGACACTGTACACCACACATTTCCATATTTTAGTCATCTTCAAGAGATATTAACTACGACTTAAATGCAATACAATCTTGAAAACTTTACATCTTAAAGATTGTCATTCGACTTCGGTTTCAGTCATGAATTTGCGTCATATTTATTTAGTTCACGCAGCCTTCTTATATTTAATTCAAGTTCCTTTCACCAGCTTCAAGTGACAGTTTGAGACGTAAACTTTGCAAATTGAAATGGACCAACTTTGCGTCTGCCAAGTTAGCTATCAGTCGATACTGCTACAAGAATTTAGATGTAAATCAAATTAGACTAGCGGCTGTAGCTCACCACCGCAACGGCAGACTGTTGAGGCGAGATAAAACTTTCTACTAAAAGCGAATCTATTCGACGCAGTAAGCCACTTTTAATGCCATCTATATCTAATTACATTATAAGCTTACCCTTTATTAATAATCACAAAAGTATCATTTAAAAAGAAAAATAAAGAATGATAATATTATAATTAAATAACAATCGCCAGTCACAGACCCGGTGGTGTATGGGTTAGCGCATTCGGCAGTTTAACTATGACTTCAATGCATTTAAATCTTGAAACCTTTCCATTTGAAAAATACTTGTTTTCTGACTTTTGTAAGGAAGATACAGTCAAATGTATACGCCAGTTCATTTAAAGGATTGTAAAGCTTGTTGTATGCAAGTTAGCGACATGCATGGGGATAACCAAGCAAAGTTTTCACCATGACACTAATAAAACAGATCCCATTTTCATTCGAACAAAATTTCGAGAATTGGGTTAAAGTTAATCATACAAAAAACATTTATAAGTAATCGCCTTATGATAAGTAATAAAGAATGCGGACTGTGATTTTAGCATGCTAACGTTGTGATTTGTAGCTACGTTGTTTTGTTGTTTGTTTTTTGTTGTTGCTGTTTCTTGTTGCGGTTTGTTTATAAACGGCATGAGTTGTTTTTGTTTAACAGGATGTAACACTTTACAAAGAATTTTTTAAAAAATTGTTTTCTCGAATCTCAATTATCTCTTTATCTGCCATTTTAATCCTAAAACTGATAAGTCATTAAAATAATCTGTAAACAGAATAAGAAAAAAAGACAAATCGGCTAACATTAAGAATCATCGGGGAAACTAGAGACTAACAAAATGAAACAGAGATAGGCACAGACTCTTAATTCATCCTACCCTTCTTGAGATTAAGATTTTATTGGGGATGTGCAACAGAAGCAAAAACAGTTTCATGTAAAGGCCTTTTCTACTTGAATTCAGCGTTTCCGGGTTGTATACGACCAACTCCGAGCATGTGCTGGTTATCTCGACATAATTATAATAAAGATTTGTGTTAAGGCCGAGACCTTCTAGATTCAGGCTAGCTACGTTAGCAAGTCCGCTCACCAGATAAAACGTTCAAGATTGTTAGAGTGTGTATGAGGTTGTAATGTCTGTCACACAACATCATAAAATACCCCATTGGGGCAGCGTGGTCCAGAGGTTGGCACGTCTGACTTGCAATCCGGCGTTTGCATTCTAGCAATCCTAGCATCGACTCATGAATGAGTTACCTTAGGAGAACAGTTTATCAAGATTTTGCCCAATCCATTCACCTGTAAAATAGATACCTGGCTAAAAGCAGTGCCTGAAGTATGTGGAATGTAAGTACTTGAGCACCGACCAAGCAGCTGTACTGATATGTTCTGCAATATGAGTTGAATTTGCTTTGGTGGGAAGCATGTAAAGTCTGGAGACTGCCTGTTGCCGTGAAAGACTATTACCATAGATTGGATGAATCGTCGTGATCTTTTGGTAGACGCCTGCGTTACTCACCTAGGCGTCCGTGGTTTGAGCACAGCGTCGTCAGGTCGATGATTAGTCCTTGAAACAGGCTGTATATAGGTCATAGCCATTAAAATTTCATCGCCCTAAATAAGGGCATCATTTATACCTGAGGGTTTTTTGTTCGTTCTTTTTCTACACACGTTCTAAATTATCGCGTCAAAATATTTTTTCCGGATTATTGCATAAATGCAGCGGGTAATCCCGTTCTGTAATCTTAGAGTACTGACTTGGTAATCGGAAATCACAGTGGAATCCTGATAAAGTCAACACCTCGGGGCCGAAAAGATGTGTTGACTTCAAGAAAGAGTTGACTTTAACCATTACAAAAATTAAAGAAATACAAAATGGGACTGTGAAAAAAGCAAGAGTTTCTCTTAAAGGTGTTGACTTTAAGTGGATTCCACTGTATTCGGTTACCCTGGTTAAAATTTCATTCCTAAAATATTAAATTTAAAAAAAAATTATTGTTACCGTACTAATGAAGACTATAGA
>BMAT01003865.1:563936-582266 GCA_019649035.1 Elysia marginata | reverse complement strand
TCCAACCTCAGCGCTCTACACTGCTTTGCGTTTGGGATTCCTATGGTTAGTGGTAGAAATAAGTGCAGAACAGAGCATTTATCCACAAAGCGTCTGGTGTAAGCATATAGGAAAGAGCACGCATTTCTATCTGAATTGATTGATTTAGTTTCAATTATAAAAAAAATACCTTGAGACTACAAGATATTATAAATGTTTTAAAAGATAGCACGGTGCAAGGAAAAAGACAGGAAGGGGCTGGGATGAAAAAGATGAAAATGGATAAAGGATAGGGGGAAAGTGAGAGAACATAAAAATTATCGTAAAAGAAAGCTGATACTTCGAGGATATCGTGCCAAGCTCAAGAAAAGTTTAATCTTATTTTGAGAAAGGGAAAATTTAAAAAACCCCTCGAAGGTAGGACGTCCCATAGAAATTCGACTTAGAAGAAAAAATTGATAGTATAGATATGATGCGCAATAAATAAGTAAGCTATTGCCCGTGTTTGTTGTCGGTTGTAGACCTACGCCATTCGCTTCGTGACGAATAATAATAAAAGGTGAAAAACTTTGCGTAAGTGAATTTGAAAAAGATACAAAAATGAGAAAAAAGCTCAATATTAGAAAGAAATTTATAGTAGATAATTCTAAGTTTCACCTCGGGGAAAGAACATATTGAAACCTAAACCAGTCTCAAAGAAACCGCGTGAGCAAGAGGAGAAAGCAATTCGGGCTATGAGGGAAGGAAAAACAACTCAGGCAATCCGATACCAGGCCAAAGTTTCTTCTGATATCGCTTGGCAGCTTCTATCTCTCCCATTAAAACCCTATAGTGGCAAAAACTACAAACATTTTAGAAACATTTCGCCCAAGAATCAGGTAACAGTGTTCATAAATAAGCCATTCCAGATTTCTTGGATGCGTTTCACCGGTAGGGCTGATGATAGCCCAAGAAACATCAACGGGAAACATAGATTTTATTTACAGGCAGGCTGGATGCGTGACTAGATATAGACAGTTTATGGTTTATTATTATTTTTATAGAAAGCAGAGTACACCCCTTCATAAAATACGCTTTTAGACTTATGGCCACGCAGAATATTGAAAAAAAAACCCAGATTGCATTTAATGTAAAAGTAAAAATTGAAGTACTTGATTATATGGTAAACAGGGTGAATTGTGCACTTTTGTCATTTGCGCAAAAATATCATTTGCTTGTTACCTATAAACGGTTTATGAAAGGAAGGATGGGATAAATATTAAGTTTGCTGCTAAATATAAATATTCAATTTAGGTGTCTTGATTTGCAAGCCGCCAAAATTACTGATAACTTTAATATGGGTCTGTATTGGTTTTGTATTTCGAGTCTTGGTGCACCCTTGAAACTGAACCAATTTGGTATCAGTCACATAAATATTGATATGATGGAGAAGAAATCAAGAAGATCGATCAAGTTCTGGAATATATAGAGGACAATTAGCTTTATCTTTTTATCAGGGGGGCCTAAACCTTTGACTCGATCACCCTATTTAGAGATAGCTTATAACTTTCTCCTATCGTTGTTTTTGATTTAATTGGATTGTACAACAACTAGTGGAACATTGGTTATTTTTTACCTTCCTTATCATCAGGCGTATAATTATTTCTGCAATATTTTCTTTGGTTATTTTTTTTATTGTTGGCTGTGATAATTTCCCTAACGAGTTTGCCACCTGGTACATTTCTTTACAAAGCAGACTGCTTTATACAAAAGGTCATTCCTCACTGTGTTATAAAGGGGAGGAGCGGGTTCTGAGGTAATTTTTTAATTTTAATATTTGTGCCAAAATGATAGTTACCATTTGATTAAAAGTTGTCAAATTATAGCTATACCATTAATTATAACTATAAACAAATTTTAGTATTCATCATGATTGCTATCATGGCTGCCATCTGGATATTTATTTTTATATATTTAAAAATCTGTCTAGTCCCGCAGTTTTCATTGACATTTAAGTTGCTTTAAACTTGCTGTCTATTTTAGGAATGGCTCTGTCTTTAGAAACACGTTCACCTTTTTGGACATTTCGAAAACATTAACAAATTTATTTTATGACTTTCAAAACTTCTTTTTTAAAGTAAGAACGTGAGTTACCTCTACTTAAAAGCCTTTTTAAAGACTAGGCTAAAAGTTCCAAAAAGCCCACGTCCTTTTTTAGTCACCATCAAAGGCACCCACACACCAAATTTCAAAACGATCAAGTAAAAAAAAAATCCCATATATTTTGAGCAAACCGCGTTTTAAAGAAGAAAGATAAAGGAAATTCTATAAATACTAGACAGATGCACTGAGTGTTAACCAAGGCACCTAAGTTTATTAATTTGTCAGTGGATATATTTTGTGAATGGTCGAATTTTACAAATCTGTAAAAACAAGGACATAGGCACTTTGAGTTGATATGAAATTAGCTATTATCGATGACTTGGCCCCAAACAAGTGCCGAGTTCAGGCAAAGCCTGTCGATCCCTTCAAAAACAATGATATCCTACACAACATAATTTTATTCACTAAATCGGTCTAGATAGATTATTAGGATTATATACCGGGTGGAAAATAGACTGAGGACTCTATTATTGAATATTCATACCAAGATCTAGCTAAACTTTTGAGAGCCCTTCCAACCGGAACTGTTATATCAGAGACCTATAACTACAGAGATGTCGCTTTCCACGTATACTAACCTATAAACTAGACTTAGAGTGGTTTCCATACACGCATATAAGTAATATAGCCCTCCTTTAGGTTAGACAATCGACAAACATAATTATTCATATATTTACAACAAGAGAAATAGCTCTACCTTGGTTTACCTGCTACAGCAAATTGAGAAATTCACCGAGTTTTTAAGTTTGGGGAAATTGTTTTGATGGCACCTCTATTCTACCTAATGCTTTCTAAATTATACCTGCTTTAGAACTTTTTTTGAATGAAAGTTTAGTTTCGCATGCATTTGAAAGAAGGTAAACTGACGGTGTATTGGAAGTTGACTCTTCTATTATTCAACCAAATAGATAAACGCTCCAGTGAAAAACACCATGCAACTAGATGGGTCTAGGGAGGCAACCACTTTGCAAAACACAATCATGTAGGTAGAGAAATCTGAATATTATACTGACCAGAGCCAGCATGAGCTTCTACTGGAAAAATCAAGAAACCTCTTCTAATATGCTTGTTTAATCATGGCTTAAAATTCCTTGACGCAATTTCTAAAAACCTTGGCTGAGATTATGGCCGGAGTCATTATTTTATTCCGGTTTCATAGATTCAGGAACTCTTTAGATTACGGTATGCTTAGCTAGGAACTGCAAGGAAATTAGGTCACAGCTTACCCGAAAGAGATTAACTTCTTCATATATCACTGTAAGGACTCATACATATTATAATTTCACTCATTGTTATTCCTCATTCTCTAAACACCTACTTTTCATTCTTGTTTTTGGTTCCTTTCCTATTTACTCACCAATTTGTCTTCTCCTATGAAATTAACATTTAGTATTTAGGGTTTTTAATAGTAAGCTTAAAAATGGCCAAGGGATTGTTCGATTTTCGTCATTCAGAGCAAAATGAAGCATGTTACAGGCGTTTCCTAATGTTGACTAAATGTGTTGCAATTTTTTCTGTTTTGATGTCTTTACAGTATCTTACTACTCATTTGCTCCTGATCGATCCTTCTACATCGTCCTTTTCACCACTATTTTATTTCCATTTGTCACTTTCAGCAAATTCAGATCAAAGCCTACCTTTATGGGTAGCCTTGTATTGGTTTTGCAGCTATTTATCATTGCTTCGAGTGACGATTCTCTTAATCTTTAAGGAAAACCGTTGATGGTAGCCTCACCAAGCACTAATACGCGCCAATGGCAATATTTTGTTTTTACTCTAACAACAAGGCCTTCGAAATTCCGTCTGATCAGACCTTCCTCTCTCATTACATCACGGCAGCAGAGAGAGGGCGAGGCTTAACCAACGTAATGGGGGACATACATGGCTTTCTGGCTTTGCTGAACAACAAAGCACAAGGAATTAGCGTCAAATCTAAATAGAAAGCCTGCAAGCCTGAACAGGTGGGATAAGCCTCTAGAACCGCTACTCGAGATCTAATCAGGCACACTGTAAGCCTATTAGACGTAATATTTTTTCCTCTTTGTGCAGGTTCTTTGTTGATACTGCTTCTTGTACTCGCAAAATAGATTAGTTCTCCTTTGCATGCGTAAAACACTATTTAGGTGAAGGAAGGGTCCTTGACATCTAGATGAATTGGTAATTAGAGTTTGTTTCGGTGCATTATGACTTGCAGGTTACTAACTACTTTTGTTCTGAAATAAAAAAAAGTTCAATTAGCGTTATATGTTTGGAAAAAAACTTTCCGTTGTTCTATTTCCTCTATCTACTTGATGCGTTGAGATATCGTGAACTCGATTTTTTTTTATGCAAAGCGTTCTCT
The DNA here is from genome assembly GCA_019649035.1 of Elysia marginata. NCBI lineage: Eukaryota > Metazoa > Mollusca > Gastropoda > Plakobranchidae > Elysia > Elysia marginata. The sequence continues at coordinate 577,804 of BMAT01003865.1, read as the reverse complement.
AAATCACACAATAGAGACCTTAAGCACACGCACCGTGTCTAGATACGCGTACGTGAAAATCGGGAAAACAGATTGAAGAAACTATAAAAATAATGAAACCAGTTTCTAAAAATAGACCCACAGACGTTCCCATCATACTCACGCGTTGCTGCTTAAAGTCTGTAATAACCCACTCTCAAAGCTGAGGAAGGATATAAAAATTATGTTGGCCTCTAGTGTTTGTCGGGTACACATTAAGATTGCCATATTAGAACTCCTTGAACATGGATGGTTGGTCCACGCTGTGTAAGCAATTGGTTAATAATGTTTGTATACACTTAAGACTCAAATTATACACCAAGCTCATTTAGGCAAAGATGACCAACTTTTGATCTGAACACGACAGATTTATCGGCTAACAATCGAATATTGATAAACCCAGCACCGCAGAAAGTTCATGAAATATAAGTTTGTTTAAACAATTTGTTGAAGAAAATAAAAACTGCACTCTCACAAAGCTAATGGGCAGGCTTCCATCAAGAGGTGTCTATAGAGTTGTAGCATTCTGAGCGGACTCCACTGTAGTTCAACAAATGGCTTTGCAATGCCAGTAGTCACAAGTAAAAATGCAAAAGAAGAGAGCAAAATATAAAGAACTCAAATTTGTACCGCATAATGATAAAAAAAAACAACTTTCAAATACAGGAAAAATGTAGATCTATTTGCATGTTTACTTAGGATGGCATTCTTCCAATTTTAATTTTTTTTTCAAAATTTTGTAGTCAGTTTGTTCCAAACATTAAGTTGAGATATCAAATCACAACATAATAATCTTATTGATGGTTTTATACTTCGAGGTTGTATTTTGTTTATACCTTTCCAATTACTCTCTCCAATTATTCCTTCCTTCTTTAAAAATATCGACATTCTTATCGTCAGAAGGCATGCGGCATCATATGATGGGTTAAAAGAAAATGGTTATTTTTCACATAAGAAAACATCTCACTTTACTCGATGTGTCCACATGTTACAGTATATCTCTCTTATACTTTTTTTTATTTTTAAAAGATCTTTCTTCGCATATTTCTTTCTATTTTTATCTTGCCCCCCCCCCACTTCTCGTGCAAACGAAAAAACAAACCTTTGCAAACGAACCATTCACGCAGTGTGGGCCACATCCCGATTCCTCAAACTGCCATCAGTCCAAAAAGAGCACAGTTAAGTGGAGTGACAACATGAAGAGAGTTCGCCCAAGATTTAATCATTGGCAAGGAGAGAGCGGATATGGTCTTAAAAGCCCCACGGGTGTTGAGGTGAAAAGCGACAAAAATCCGCCCAGTAACCTTTACTCTCGAACACGTCACACTAATTTCTCCTATCGATCACCTCTTAGCTTGGGTCGGAACGTTTTTTTATTCTTTCACCTTTAAAAATGCAGGAAACATCCGAAAAAACGATATCCCGCGGTACTAAAAAAAAAAATTAAGAAATAATACCAAAGTGGACTCGATTTAAAAAAAAATAAATTGAGTTTTTTTGTTAATCACAATTTTTAATTGAGATTTAAAAATTCATTCTGATGACAAAACCATTTCGTTCTCTCTCTATAGTTTAGCCAGCCTCTGCTTTCCCCTCTTTTTTCCCTCAGTGGCATTGAAATGTATGCTAAAATATCTGTTTAAAAAATAAATCGAACACATAAAATGTAATTATTTAAGATGTATTTGTTATGACTACAGAAGTACTTTAAAAGATTTAAAAATTGATATAAAGAAGGCAGAAAATCTCTGATTGTCTTTGTATTGTAAAGGTAAGGATGGAAAAGAATTTCTAGAATAGGCTGAAACTTCAGATAAAAATCAAAGCTGGTTGGTTGGTTGGAACCTGAAAAAGAATGCAAATTTAGGTATTTGAATTGCCATTGATTTTAATTTTTTATGTTATCAAAATTACAACGAAATATAAGGAATAACTTTATACAGAGATAACAAAAAGAAGAGCAAAATCATATTTCTTCTGTGCGTCAATAATTACCAATGCCTTCTACTGGTGATTTCATCTCATTTCTTTATCACGGTGCATATCTTGGCGCATCTATACTGTCTTCTTAGCACCGGAAAACTAAAACACTATACTAGGCCTGGAGGGAAGGCAGTGTATCAACAGATGGGAATTTCTATATCTCACCAGCTCAGTTTTTTGTCTTAAACTTTTGTTTCCATGGGCTCTGATTCTTAAAAGTAAATCTCATTTTGCTCTTAATTTGCAAGAAAAAAGAACAACTCAAGCTGCACTGTAATATTTTTTTCTTTTTTTTTTTAGCTATTGCCATGTCATACAATATTTATGACTTTCATTTCTGGAAACAACCGATCTCCATGAATACTAATTTTATACATGAAGTTGTCTCTGTACAAAAAAGATCGTACTTTTTCATTGGGATGGCAAAAAATATCCTGAAGGAGGGGGGCTGAATACGTTGATCACACACTCGATGGAATGATGCATTTATTATAGTAAAAAGAAAGTTGTGTTTTTTTCGATCTCTCGGTTCTGTTACTTTATGTATATCTTATCAATGATTATCTAGACTCTTTGAATGGCACTAACTTCAAGCAAAACTCATTGAATTTCCGCCATATGGCAGCATCACGAAAACACACTTTCTGACTCACTGTTTTCTTTTTCATACTTTTTCATTTTGCTGCTAATTTTTTTTTCTGTTGCAACTAACAGTATACTAGTAGTTTTCATTGATATACTGCTAAGATACGGTATTGACTCAAAAAGGTGAAAATTATTCTCTTTGAAAAAAAACATGTAAATAAGCAAGAATGATCGGTTTCTCGTCCTCATGGACAAGATGTATGAGGGTGGATAGATTCTCAACTTTACCCTGGTCCTCTCCCAAATTCAATGAAACAAACACACACAAACTATCAGCAGTTATACGACAAGCTGAGTAGCCAAGTAAAATGTTTCTGAATCTACAGATCCGACTTAAAATATGTTATATAAACCTAGTATCTTCAAAACTATCATATGGAATTTTTATTATGTCATAACCTACGTCTTTGAATATTTAGATTCATAACAGAAGAATTTGGTGTGTGTGTGTGGGGGGGGGCATCTAAATCTAAATCTCATTGGCCTTTAAAAACAAGAAAATGCTTTTTGAATTGCACTGTTAGTTGATTTTTTATAGTAAAGTTATTCAATTGGTACTTAAGTTAAATAAGTTGGCTAAAGCACGTTAAAATTTTCTTATTATAAAGCGTTCGAATAGGATACAGCTACTTGAACAGTGATTACACAATCACATTCTCAAACTGGTAAGTTTCACTTGAAAAAAAACAACAACAAATGAAAATAACTATCACCTTACCCTCCCAGTCTCTGTGCCCCCCCCCCTTTTTCAGCTCCACTAAAAAATTGACAAAAAATCATTGGCAATTCGTCGAAAGCAAAAGTTATGAAAAAATAACTGTTAGACTATTAGATACCTAGCTTATGTCCTTTTCACTCTTTTACATTTTACATTAATTTTACTAATGGTGAACACTGGTCTACAAAAATCTGTACGACAAAACCCACACCACCGGAATGTTGACAAACCACTGAGTTAAAACTAAACATTATTATGTATGAAAAAAGGGATTTTTCCGCAGTCTTCTTAGAAAATCTTGTCGAGTCGCATAGGCTATTTCCATTTCGTCTGGCTAACCTCATTTCCGCAGCTATTTACATATATAAGATTTGAGCTATTTACATAAGATTCTGCTCTCGAGTAGTCGGAGTGAGTTGCGCTTTGCCAAGGTTTTACCTCACGTACGACCATTAACTCATTGAGATCCTTATAGGCCCTAAACTAATTTAGCCGGGAACAGATGTATCTTTTTTGCAGATTAATAGTTATGCTGCCTCGGCGCTTTTTAATGGCACAGCTTTATTTCAGTGTATCAGGAAATCCACTGCTAGATATAGCAGGCCTCCTCTCAATATCTAAGCTCATGGATGTTTTTCTATCTCTTGCTGAGGAGACTTGCGTGATTTTCATGTGTTTATAATACCACAAATCTTGACTTTATCAACAATATCGAGGATTCGATAAAGATACTTCCAAAATATGTATGTATACATGTAGATGACTTTACTGGATTACTGTGTTGAATCTCCACATAACTTACTTTTTGGGGGTTCTCTGCATAAAGTTTAAAATCGTATTTTTCATTTCTAGGACCATTCCGTATTTTGTAATATACCAAATATTTCATCTTTAAAAAGTTGAAAAATATACATCAAATTAATTTAAATTATTACGCACACAAACTGGAAATTGCAACTCTTTTTGTTTCTGTTTGAACATAAGGGGCTACTATTTTACACACCAGACAAACCCTCATCGGCCAGGGCGGGATCATAACCGTAATCATGACAATAGTCACCACTCGCCGACAGAAAAAATTGTATGCCCTCCTTGCCCAGATATCCGGCGGTCTCACTTCTGATGAGGCCTCTATTTGTAACTAGCGAAAAGTTGAACACATATTCTCCTTAATTTGACGAGGGGTAAAGTGTAAGTATTTTTTAATCTTGTTTAATATGTTATAATAAAGTGACAAGGACTGGGTGAAGGATAAGAAACAAAGCTCATTGATCAAGGGATGCTATGCTTATATTTATTGGAACGTTTTGGAACAAAACTAGGAAACACCAGAGAAAAAATTAGCAACAAATTAATGGTCAAGCATCTTTATCTACCCCTTAGCATATTATTACAGTGTACCTCAGCTACTTTCCTGAGGTGTAGAGGAAAATCATTACTTCAGAGACATGTCGGTTCTATAGCATAATTACACGTACCTCAGTGTTTTTGCAGTGGTATCCATAACTATTAATTGTATTTGAAGACAGTTTTGGGAACCAAATATTTTCGTTCTAGCTCTTTCAAGCGGTTACCAAACACAAATACACAAAAATAAAGTTTTAATGAGATAGCTAAAACGCACCCGGCAACATTTTGTATTGGGCGTCTGCTACCGTATTCAGACAACTTTCCTATACTGCGTGGGCATTCATTAGATATGAATGTTTTATGCTCTTGTTTCCTGTCTGTTTTAAAAAAAATCAAAATCGAGTATGTTTTTATATTCGATTGAGATTTGATATTTATTCCGTTTGGTAAAATCATCGTTCTTTTCAATGATGCGCATCATTATTATGTATTTCTCTCTTTCTGTCTTTCTTTCACACACACTCTCTATTTTTCACACACACACACACTTTCTCTTTCTGACTTTGTGTCCTTTTCTTGGCCCATTCTTTGTCTATATCGTTTTTTTTATTCAATTCAATCTCATTTCCCAATATCTCTGTCATTTTTTTTACTGACCATCAGTTTTCTTTGGATTTGTCTTTTCATTTCTGTACTATTTGCGTTTCGTGCACCTCACCTGTTTAAAATTTCATCTCAGTTTCTGCTTACTTATTTTATTTGTTATATAAATACACATTTACCTATCTTTTGATCTATGAATCTATCTATCTATGAATCTATCTATCTATCAACCTATCTAACTATCTATCTATCTATCTATCTATCTATCTATATATCCATCCATCTATCTATCTATCTATCTATCTATCTATCTATCTATATATAGATAGATAGATAGATATATATATCAACCAATCTATCTACCTATCCATTTACCTACATATAGTCGATATATCTATCTATTCATCACACTAAGTATTACAGTGGTATTACCAAAACATTGTTCAGCCCTAACCTACCAATTTTAAGTTTTATTATATAGATTCGTGTGCGCCGGCAACGTAAGTTTGTCATCAAGTTTTTTTTTGTCTCGCAAAATCGCCGTGACGACGTTTTGGCTAAAAACCAGGAAAAGCTTGGAAGATGTTCTATCTTCCATTCTCTCGCTGCCTCTATGTAAGAGAGTTAAACTGATTATCACAAAAGTAAGATGGGTGATTTCATAGTCTTCATCTTGGCAGGCATCCCGGAAGAGATACATTTTTATCCCTCTCCAACTCTTCCCCTACCTCTGTCTGTCTGTCTCACTCTCCAACTCCCTTCCTCTGTCTGTCTGTCTGTCTCTCTCTCTCAATGTCTCGCCGTTTTTTCATCTTTTTCATGTCAAGATTTAAGCAAAATACTTTATTTACATAGTCAGTTTTTCTTACAGTACAATTTCGCGTTTCTTTCTTTTAGAAAAGGCTTACTCGTGGGAATTTGTCCGACTACAAAAGCTATTAACCCCTTTTTTCGTCTAGCCGTCTGTATCCAAAACCTTTTTGTGTTAGTTACAGAATATGCGCTAATGAGTACGAAATCCCAAGCCACTAAGACCTTGTCGTTTGTGAATCGGGTCGAAACTAATTGAATTCGCCAAAAGCATTTAGGGAAGACTTTTACTTTGTTTCGACGTTAACTGTCTAAAAGCAGAATGACAAGACTGATTTCCCTAGTTGCGTCTACATTTTCTCGCTCTCAGAAGGTAGTTTTTTTTTTTCTTCTCTTCAAATTGAAAAATGTTCAGGTGAATACATTTTGTTGATTAAACGGAACAGATTTGGTAAAAACATGTAATAGATAGGTGTACGACTTTCCATTAATGGTTTTAATCAAGACTTTCTCAGTTTTAATCTTAGTCGTGGTTTGAGAGATGTTTAAACTTTGATAAAAAGAAGTGCACATAATATAATTGGCTAATAAAACCGGGAAAAAAGAAATAGTTTTGCTCTGCTCTGTTGGTTGGCTTGTGACTCCAAACACCCTAAACTTTAGGTTGCAAAACTAATGCAGTTGATGGTCCTGGTGTTAAAGTAAATACTTTGAAATGTTAGAGAATAAATTTTAGTTTGGATGCCATGGGTCAAGTCTACTCTATCTATTACAAGGTTGTAGATATGAAAAGATGAAAACAATAACAATTATGCTAAATAATTTACACGAAACCGTTAACCTGACTATCCATAATTATTCATATCATCATCATAACATCATCAGCATCGGCATCAACATCGGCATCAACAGAATCTTACTGTGCTTACTCCATTGAGCGCTAACTGTTTTTACGATGTCTTGCGTTTAAAAGATCAGTAGGCTTCCGATAGTTCCTCATTGTCATATTGTTTCAATGAATGTTGCTTTAAGAAAGCGCTTTCCCAAGTCCCAATGTTTAGGTTTCCCACAATGCTCATCTTTCTTTTTTGTATAAGATTATCTACAATGTTATTAAGAGTAATGACTTGCTGGTTTGATAGAAGTCTATTATGTAACTCAGGGTAACCGTTTCTCGTAATGGCCTATTTATAAGCATTTGTGTTTTCAAAATGAATAGCCAGGAGAACTCGGCTTTGCTGACACATTTTTTTATTAAAGGAATTATGTTTGCTAATCTCATTCTACTATCATGTCCGCCTTTTGTCTAACACTAACAGGCTTGTTAATGTCCATGTTTAGGTCAAGGTCTTTAAGCCTACTTGATTTTTAGGGTGCGTGATAATTAAGAAGCAAAACCAAATCTTTGGGGTAAAAGTTAAAAAGAAATAGATTTATAAATAACCGCTCATTTTCGTTATATTAAAAACCAGATTCTTTGAAAGCATGATCATTTTCTTTTCTATTCTTTTTTCACGAGTCATCTTTTTATAATTAAGTTCTCTTTTCTGGTTTAGATTGTATTTCAGTAAACTTTTATGATAATCTATTAAGTAGTTGAAGGTCCGTTTTGCTTATAAACAGCGAGGGTCTAGATTTCAACTTTGTATTATTTTGAAATTCTGCCGCATTTTGTAATATAATTGTACCTCTTTGTAATCATTTCAGTTTTTCAGTAGTTTTTGGTCTCTTTATGTTGTTTTTTTTTGCATTTTTTACACCAACACTGTTAATAATACTGGAAACAGTCCTTGATCTCAGTATACTATCTGTTTTGATTTCTTTACAAATTTTCACTTTCGGTTGTAAACAGGACTAATAAAGAGGTCAGCTTGGTCAGCCAGGCGCTTCATGTTGTCGCTGTATCCTCTCAGCCACTATCAGTATCTTTCATCTTATCCAATCAAGCTGTCACTTTGGTTATACTCTTTGACTCTTAGTCGTTTTCTTTACGGAAATGAGTTTTGTTTGTTTTTTCTTTCTCTCTGATCACTTTTGAATAACAGCTATTGCTATTCTTTCTAGTGATTATATCTCTACTACTACTACTACTACTACAACAACAACTACTACTACTACTACTACTACTACTACTACTACTACTACTACTACTACTACTACTACTACTACTTCTACTTTCACTAGTTCTCCTGCTGCTGCTGCTGTAACTACTACTACTGCAACTACTACTACTACTAATACTACTACTACTACTACTACTTCTACTACTACTACTACTACTACTACTACTACTACTACTACTACTTTTGTTACCATTACTTTTTCGATATAGACACGTTTTATTGTTGATTAAAACACATCATTTTGGCAAAAGCGAGAGCTTTTTTCTTGGTTTCTTCTCTCAACTCTCATATATCAACAATAATTACTTGATCTCTCTTGTTTTGTACGTCTTATTCATTTGAACTCTTCGTTTTATATCTCACATTATATCTGCTATTTTGCCTTTTTTCGTTTTTTTTTTTACGTTTACGTTTCTACTTCTTGTTATCAGCCTTTTCTTGCTCTTCTTTCCTTTTAATGTATTTTCGGTTTCTTTTTCTTTCTTCTTCTTCTTCTTCTTCTTCTTCTTCTTCTTCNNCTTCTTCTTCTTCTTCTTCTTCTTCTTCCTCTTCTTCTACTTCTTCTATATCATTTCTATGTGCTCCGTCCTTTTCTTACTCACTCCCTCATTCATTCAACGTGCTGATTGGATCAATTTCTCCACTCACCCGTTATTTCCTTGGGTTATATTACAAAGACCGTGCCTCGCTCGTGGAGGGCAAACTATCGACCACCTCGTAACGTTCAAGTATCGACTCTATTGTTTCCTCACATTCGCTTCTATTGTTACTCCTATTCCCTGGATGCTATATTTCTCAGACTTCAAAAGGTTCCTTTTTATATCTTCATTATAATTCTTCAGCCTTCATTGCTTTGAATGGGCTGAACCATAAACCTGAAAGCTTTGAAAGAATGGTAGGTCTGCACGATAGATCAATGTTTTCCCTAACGTTGACTGTAAATGTGTTTGGAACTTAACCGAGCTGTGGGGTCCGTTCACCAGAGGTATTGCAAAAAGTTGGCTAAAAACTGCAACTGTTTTTTGCTCAAAGTTTAAACTTTAATAATTTTTGCTCTTGTGTAATAATGTCGAGATCACTGTAATGATTGGAACTTGTGAAAAGGAGAAAAGAATAAACGACAACAAATGTGCATTTTTTTAAAGTTTCAGTTATAAATAAGTAAAAGTTCCGTACTTAAAAACACAAAGATATATTCTTTAAGCCGTTTTAGCCTTACCATCAACAGTAATAATTTGGTAATTTTCTCCTGCAAGCATTTTTCCACCAATGGACCCCCCCCAAAAAAAAAAAAAAAAAAAAAAAAATTTAAAAGGGTGATGAAGTGGTCGAAAAAAGCTTATATTTTTTGGAACCTTAAAAAAAGCCGGCCTTTAGTTTTCTTGTTTCCAAACAAACAGTAGAATCTGATAAGAGTTATACAAATGTTCCGTTTATCCTCAATTTGAACACTGTAGGAGGATCATTAACTTTACTGTGGGGTTGGGAAAACTGCATGCCAGCTCAGTTTTACATACTAACTACACTTTTGTACGATTATTTAGCCGTAAAAGACAGTAGCCTACCGCTTTGCTTTAATGCGCCAGTCTAGGATGCGGACTTCGCTGGGATGATTGCTACAGTTGTTGAGCTATGAACGCTGCCATCCCACACCCGGAACAGCCCCCCTCAGAGTTAATTGTTTAATCATGCAAGCACCAATCAGATTACTGGAGCCACTACAGTGTTCAATGTTTGCGCACAAATTTCGCCATCTCGCTTGGAGTCAGCACTAAAGTGTCAAGAAAAATTCATCGTTTTTTTCCGTGAGATCGCACACTTTGAGCCTCAGTAGAAATTAAACCACTTGAAAACTTCAAAAGTAATCTATATTTCAAATGTATTGTTGCAGGTCTTTTTTCAAAACTACATGTTTCAAAATTACACAATGATTGTTGTTTTTGACTTTAACAGTTTTAAACTCACTCTGCTTTATGTTTTAAAACATTCTCACCGAACGACTGCTGAACAAAACGCATTGTATCAACTTGTGAAATTTATAGATAAAGCTTATCCAAACTTTCAAAATAACTGCACTTTATTTAAAATAAAGTAACAAATATTGCATTTCTCCTCCTTGTTTTAAGAGCCGCCAAAAATATTAGTTTCCTGAACCAATAACATTTGAAAGTTTAGAAATACTAAGATAATAAAATCCAAAAATTTGTGTTGTTGTGTTTTTTTTTCGTTACTATGTTTCTGTGAAACACCATTGATAGCAACTGTATTAATGTGGGCAAATTTTAGTTAAAAAATAAAAACATAATTGTACAAAATATGATTAGTCAACTGTTAAAATCTCTGCCCCGCACTCTTGGGAATCAATGAGAACGTCTTTAGAAATGAAAAGCAATCTTTCGAGTTTTAACTCGTCTATCGGCCGAAGATTAGATAGAGGGAGAGGGGGTAAGAGAGACAAAATAAAGAGAGAAACACCAAGAGAGGTAGAGATGAAAAGGGGGAAGACAGGGAAGAGAGAGGGAGGGTAAGGAAATTTGCCGAAGTATTGCACTTGACATTAAAGAAAAAAGGAGGTTAAAAACGACCAACATGAAAAAGTAAACAAAGCACGAAAGATTTTAGGAAAAATAAAGTATTGAAATCAATGGTAAAAGGGAACTTGGATGAGGACCAGAAGAGTTGGTTGGAAATATTAACGGCGCTCGGTGAATGAAAAGTAGAGATTACTACATCATCAATAACATTTAAAAAAAGTTACTCTGTGTCTGCTTTGGGAATAAAAGAAACAACAACGGTACCAACATAATTATGACAATTATTGATAAGATAATAATAAAATTTGAAACAAATATAGGCTGACAAGTGATAACAAATAACTTTTTACAACTGTATCCAAAACAATATTTTTAGAAAAAGCTCCAAACAGTATATTCTTTGAGGTTGTGGTTTTCAAAGTTTCAGTTGTTTTTCTTGTGTTATTTTAACATAGGATCTTCCCTTGGGGCTTCTGGAAAATATCACCGTTGTTTCTAGCCAGCACCAACCTTGCCCCTGTATTGAGGTAAAACTAGTAAAAGAAAAATTTGACCGCCGATTTCGTCTAAGCACGCGATCTGGACGTCCGAAAGGAAACTGGCTGACGTTTTATATGCAAGCGTTGTTGTGAGTAGATTTATGTCTTTCTGTACAGTGATACGTAAGAACTAGTGGTTAGTGGTAAAAAGATGTTTTGCTGTTTAGACCAGTAAATATTCTTAAGAGCATCCTCTATATAAATTAATTTAATAATCTCAGAAACTATGCGCGGCCCCTGGACAGCTATTTCTTTTCTTCAACAAAAACTAGGACAATTAACATTGTTAAAAATCCTTGAATTTCTAGGCACTGTTTTACACAGCTTTGGGCTGATGAGGAAGAAAATTTTATTTTATGAAATTCCAGAAATATAATCACTGCGACATAATAGCTTGATACCTTTTTCACGCGAAGGCTGTTAATTTCGCGACCCCAAGGCTTCTTTGTTGGAAAAAGTTCGACGAGGCTCCAGTCTTGTGCGCACTTGTAAGAAATGATGCACTCAAACTGGCCGACTCCTCAGTACATGAAGCAAGAATCTCCGATAATCTTTAAAATTGTAAAGTAATGTAAGGAAGAGACGTAACTGGGTAACCCAGTACAGTTTACAAGTCAACTTTTTAAAATCACAGCTAAGATGATTATTATTCAATCTGGTCATATTTTTAGACATAGTTACAGAGATTCCTACTGCAGTGTTTTTAGAACAAAATTTAAGGAATGATCAAGAAATAATTTTACAAATGGTAATTATATTATCAAGGATGTTTATGGTATTAGCTTTTTACTAACTCTTAAGGAGCTGTATAAAAGGCATGAGACATTGTTTCCTAAATAGGGCCTACTTCATTCATTTGCAATGCTCACTTTGAAGTGTCACCACTTTTACGACATGTTGAAAGCTTTTTAACGGGTTCTATGATTTTGTGACTTTATTTAGTTTCATCATCTCAGTACGTTTCTATTGTTGCTTGTCTTATGTTCTACCTTGTATTGCACACTTTGTTCTGATGCTTAAAAGCACCCGGTCTTGCAATCCAAGACTAGAACGCATTATGTAAAATGAACTGGTTGTGATTAACTTGGGTGCGATATCCATGAGTCCTGCAATTACCCCGTATATACAAAGGGAATATTCATAGAAAAAGTGAGGTAATAACAACGTTTCAAAACAATCGTAATTAGGTTCAGGATTTATGATCCAATTTGAAAAAAAAAATCTAAAATATTGCGTGCAGTGGTTATAATATGCTTTCAATATCTGCCTATATATTCCAATTTTTTTAATTGATGAATTTTATGAACTAGGTAAAGCTAGATAAAGTGCTTTGCTGGTATACAACATATTTGGCGATGGTTTCTTGTATGTCTTGCGTCCAGAGCAAATGAATCAGAAGTAGGAAATTGCTTTTTTTAAAAAGCGCCATCTGAAAAGTCCGTTGTTCTTCCTTTTCTCTATATTTTAAATTAGCAAAAGTTTCAATATCTTTTCACAAACAAAATACTGGTAATCTTATGAAATTTGTGAATTTTTGTAACTTACAAAACTGTCTTGTTAGAATCAGCAACACATTTGAAGGTGAAAACTGCGACATCCGGCTCATTCTTCCTGGTCGCGAGACATACTATGCTGTCACCATAGGAGGTCAGGGAATCACATCTTGTAGTTCGTCGATGGCACTGATGAGTTGGCTGGACAATGAGAGAAAAATAAGAGGGAATCTCCGCTTATTAAGTAAAAAAATATGGCTGCACTGGAGCCTTCGTTTCTTCGTTTTTCGTGGCCTCAGTTGTTCATCTTGACATTCAGTGTCACCAAGTGATGACCGTGAACAGTTGTAAATCCAAATTTAATGATTGTCCAAACTTAATATTCAATGTATCCCAAAGCTTTTTATGAACACATTTCCTTTTTTGTTGTTGTACAGTTGATAATATGTGTCTGTTTATAGAGCTATGCAAAATATTCTGTTGTGATTATTATCATCGAGTGAAATGCATTTCAAATACATAAGGTTAGCCCTTTATGTTTAACCTTAGCTTCCAACACACACGTTTATTAAGGAGTGTTTGCATTACAATTTACTGTGCCATTATAAAAAAATAAACCAAAAGTAAAAAGAAAGTTCAAAGAGCCAAAGTTTATCCGTTCAGTTTTTTTTATTAACGTCAGAGTTCAGTTTTGGAGAAAAAGAGGTAAAGTAATCCCACCCGTGAATCATTTTAGAATAAAAACTTTCTTGCAGGACATATTAAGGTATTTATGTTTGAAATAAGTAAATGCGAAGGAATTTAAAATAATTATTCAGTCCAGGCCTCGTCCTTTGCTTCATTTTCAGAGTTAAGCCAGTTGAAATAAAAAAGGATGGGTCCAGCGCTGTAAATAATTCGAGAGAACTATGAAAGTTTTAAGTATGAGAATTAACCAAACTCTGTATCATTTGCTATTATTCTGCGCTGTGTAAGGTCTGTTGAATTCATGCATGGCGGAAGCGCAATTTTTCTTCTTGCCCTTACAGTCTGGAGAGATTCGTGGAAAATTC
>BMAT01003865.1:498691-526520 GCA_019649035.1 Elysia marginata | reverse complement strand
CCCCCCCCCCCCCACGTAAGACCATGTGGCTAATAGTGGTGTCATCAGTTTGAAAATAATCATGATAGAAATTTTGAAACAATTATTATAGGAAAATGCTTCATCGTTTAGAGGATCGTGTTTTTTTAAAGCTACGTAATCTAACTTCTAAGCCCAACCATGCACATTATTTGCTAGAGAATTTTGGCGGGATGCATAGCACAGTATTGTTGAAAATGTAATCGTCATCAGGCGTTGAAATAAAAGCAACATAGGTTGACAGAAGTAATTTCGGAATAGTATTGCAGTCGGCATATCCCTGGCTGCTTAACCCCTTGCTGGGGAATTCGGCCCAGATATTTTTGTAAGGGCTAATCTCCCGCGGGTCACTGGTGCGTCCTTCCAGTTCACTGAAGCGTGCTGGGGCTGGAGTCTGAGGCCAGGGGGCGCAGTACAATACTAGATTTAGATCAAGGTTCAGATCCTATTGGGAAACCACTGTCAACACTGTGTGTGACCAGGCCTGTCAACGAACGTCTTAAGATCAGGCGATTTTTCGTCCTTTTTGTATATCTCGGTAAATATATTATCAATATTTGATCCGATTTTCGAAATTCTACCCCCCCTTCCTCGCTTTTTCACCTCTCAGACCTCTCAACATCGAGAGAGCACATAGTTATAATTGTATTTTAAAATTTTTAGATTAATAACCGCAGTTTCTGTTAATCTGTTGTATTGAATGGCGTGTTAGTATTTTAAAATTTGGCAAATATAATCTAAAATATAGATAGGTGTAAAATCGAATAAATTTGCTTTAAAAAGCAACCAACACTTTTCTTTCGTTTTATTAACCGTACACGAAATCTCCATCGCTTGGGAAACTTGGGTCGGGAGATAACCAGTGGTGAAATATTGTACTATAAAACAAAACAAACGATAATACATACTTACAAATATGATTTTTTGTTTGGTTGGTATGCTCTGTCGAGAATTTCAGCGCCAAAAGATTTACTTTTGAATGTGTGCCCAATGGGGAGGGGATTCATTTTACAGTATGTGTATTACATGTACTCGTCAGGTAGTACTAGTGGCGAGGAGATATGTACAGCACACATATGTGACAGCATTCGGTCTTTACCCCATTGCCCTCTCGAAACCTTACCTGTAACCTGTTGATCATGGGACACTGATTCAAGACTCTGCCTAGATCTTGTCGTTTTTACGCATGACTTGTGCGATGTGTTGAAAAGAAAGCGCCCCCCCCCCTTCCCCCTGTCCTTCATCCTACCTCTCTCCTCGGCTGGGATCTTAGCAACACAGTGGCCACAGGCCTAATGCTCACAGTCACTGAGCCTTGGTTAAAACTCCTCAACTGTTTGTGTTGTCCCCTGGCCTGGCCGTCTCAGTGTCTCACCGCTATCATCAAGCTTAGTCGGCTGGTTCTTACCTGTAGCCGGGGGCCATACACCCACCTTGTTTTGTGTCTGAAAAGTAAAGGGGGAATGTTCTTTGTAAAGAGGACACACAGAGGCCTTGGCCTTATTGGTCAAGTAAAACATTCATGCGACCTTTTGTCTGAGGTATTCACAGCAAAACGAAAGAGAAAATGCAGTTGACGTCGCGCGCAGCGCGTCCGAGTACAGTCACATCCCTGGCCATGTTTAGACATGAAATTTCGCATGAAGAAAGAATCACGTGATCATCGCATGAAAATATTTGTGTCCCCTGGGATTCAATTTTAGTTATCGCTAATATTGCTATTTTAAACGGACCTTAGTCAAGATTTTGCCACACCCGGGTTAATGAGTTGACCTGATAACACGTTCTATCATACTAAGGATTGAGAAAAAGATAGAACATTTTTATTCTCATATTTGTTGAGAAGTCGGTACTGCATTGTTTTATTTTCTCAACATCAGACGGCGCTATAAAGCCAGCGTAACAAGCCTGTAGATTTTGCTTTTTACCCTCTTTGCAACAGAGCCAAAGTGGTTTTCCTGGGCACAGTTGAAAAGGAATTTTATTCATAGGTGTTAAAAAATTTTTGAAATGTCTTAGTTGCTCAATTCTGTCCCAATTTAATGCGTAAGAACAACTTATAAATCTAGAGGTGTAAATTTGTGAATTGACAAAACTCGTTCTTGACTCGACAGTGTGATAATGATAGTGTTCATTGTTGACGGGCCTTCAAATTAGATCCCACCAACTTGGTCGTATTTTTGTATGTAGGTTTTTGGGGTCGCTTAAGCTGTCTAGGTTGCTAGTAAAACAGAGAGCACCACCCTGGATTAATCTTGTGTTGTAATTTGTAAATGTAGATGTATAGAGAGTTATTTTTCATTGCATTATCAAAACATTTTCCCCTCCAGGCGCTCGTTGATTAAGGGCGTTTATGGTACAAGGTCCTCTATAGTAGCAGGATGCCCTGGGGGTATTGAAACTTGTGTTGATTTTCATCGTAAGTGATGGGTCTTTCCGTTTCCTTTAATATACTGATTGTATGCGTGTCGTCTTTGTTTTAGTGACAATCTCAGGTTCTCAAAGGCAGACAAATTTTTTTCTGTATTAAAAGTTGTTGCTTGCTTGATGCTGTATTGATAAACCTCCTATTCACCACAGTGTGTCTTAGTGACTGCCGATTTAGGAAGCTTGGGTGGGACGGTTTATTAGAGCGAAGCACACCTCTGATTTCGGGATACAATTAGAATTGGATACATTGTCAAACCATTTCTGAGCAAGCGATGTCGAACATGATGAAACATGTTTTTTCATGAACAATAAGAGCTGTTCATAATTATATTTCAGCTCCATCTCGCCAACTACGAGTACTGTACAGTATCTCCCAAATTTTTTTCAACATTTACCTTTTCCCCCAATCACTGCACTTGATCACCAACCCCAATTCGTTCTATGCTTATTTTTCCTACTGATGATCTTTCATCTGGAAAAATATGCTTTTTAATTATTTCCTGGGCAGTAGTAAATCCAAAAAAGTAGGTCTACTGTACAGGTAATGTTGGGATTTAATTGACACACGTACTGCCGAGACACTGTGTGCCTTTGTTTTTACAAATGAAAGTTGTCGAATGTAAAGGTAGCTTTGTGTAAGTCCTGATGCGAACAAGTTGGCACTGAATGTGAACATGTACGTGGATGTTGAAGTAGACTGAAGTTCAGATTATTTAGTATTTGCTTTGGCCGTATTTATGCATCGTCTAGACATCATAGTGGTTGAAACATCCTCGTCCCTGTCACTGGATGCGCCTACTGAGAACAAAGGACCGAGCGGTTGTGTCTCCGAGTCTCAAAGAGCCTCTTGACCGTCGTGCAGGACATGTTTATTGCCCATGATTTAACAATCTGGTAGGTGTATGGTTCCCGTCTCTAGTTTCTGGATTAATTTTTATGTCCCCTGAGGTTGTCGCGACATGGTTTATACTCGAACAATTGAATCAGGTCCGGTAACAGTTAGCACTATGACAGCAACCGTGATCCTTGTGTGCGCATAAATGACCGGCCTTTGTCATGTTGGGGTCATAAGTTAAAATGATTTATGCATGCTGCTTGAGCACCCATTTGTCTAATTTAGCAGCCCATTAAGTCCTCTTGAGACGTCCAAAGGGACGAGCGCATTGAGACAACGTCACAGGAAAAATAGTATCTATTGCCTTCCTGAGTATGACTGAAAACAAGTGGAATGAGTGGCAGTTATACCCAGGTGCCAGTCATAACCAAGATTGCTTGGTGTATACTTACTCAATAGGCACTTGTCACATAAGTAGCTAAGTGTGTTCAAAATTTTGTCCAAAAACTCCAGATAGTCTTTAACGTTCAGCCTTGTCTTTTCTTTTCAGGCTACACTAGTACAGACAAAACAAAATTATTTTTCATTGTTTTTTTCTAAATTTTATATAGAGGTTGCAAAAACACTTAGCAAAAAAAAACAACTACCCCGCCCCCGCAAGTAATGACTTTTTGCACGAGTTCGCATCTTTGTAATAATTTTTCTCAACCGGTGCTATCTATGTTCATTTTCTTCTTGTGTTTTTTTACGTTAGCTTAAAAAATGAGTTTATTTTTTACCTCCCCCCCCCCATTCTTTTTCTCTTTCTATAGAACCATCACTTTTTCGAAGTCTCGACCTTTTTAGACGATACTTCTAAAAATCTACAACAGTTCTTTAACCATTTTCACCATGCCCACCTTTTTCAACGTAGTTCCAAAACTACCGAATTACTTTATGTTTTACGTATTGAAATTGAATTATCCTCTTGCTTGAAAATATGATTCTCACCACCTCTTGAAAAGGCTCACGGTCATATCCCACGTGTGATTAAATTGAAATATCTCCCAGTCCTAGTCAAGGTTTCCACAAAATGGACGTCATGCATTGTCAAATTTAATGAATAACAAGCTTTTCTCTTGTACTAGCCTTTCCCCCTAAACGTTCTGTAGCTTTTATGTGTATATGTGGCCATTGGTGCGCTAGTTACTGCTTTCAGGACAAGAGCGTACGAAATACGTGTAATTTTCGCTCAGATTTCATGACTGCTGTTAGAAAGACACACCACTATCACACCATCCCCCTCTTTCATTTGTTTGTATGGCTATTAGCTATGGCAATAGTTAAGCCTCTTTAGACATGACAATTTATTTTTTATCAATTACCGTTATTATGATAATAGCTAATGAGCTATAGCAAATCTTGACCCGCTAATTGTGTCCAGAGGAAATTGCAAAACGTTCAGTAGAAGTCTGACGAAGAAATCGTTTCAAACGGTACAAGTGCAAGGCAAAATGTTACTATCTAGATATTCATTCAACCTCAAGCTTTTCTTTTAATTGAAGGAGAGCCCAACTTCGGAATGATCTCTAAAAAGGACTGATTTTTTTATGTTAGGTTAAAATGGTCTGGTTTCAGATGCACAGATCTGTTTATATCTAAAATTTTGATTCCTGTTGCACAGTACTGTTGAACATTTTTTTGTGGACATTAGATATTGACTGTGTCAAGCAGTTGAGTTTTTCGGCTATTAGATCTTTCATCACTACTTCTTGTCACTAGGCTCAATGAAACCATTCTATACCGCTACATTCTCTGTATCAGTACATCTCAACCCGGCCGGACCCTGGATCCTTGTCGTTAAAGTACAACCCTCGTCTTTCTCGCTTTCTTATTTCTCCCAAAATACATCCTTTGAGTAGGAGTATGCTGCTTTGAACTAAGTTTGAAATCAGTATAATGGGACATTTAAATTGGAGTTACTTAGAAAAAACTTTTGTATGTGTCTAAAAATGTTTGAACCGGACAAATGTTAAGATGCACAAGGGCCTGCTCTCTCTCTGTCTGTCTGTCTGTCTGTCTGTCTGTCTGTCTGTCTCTCTTACTACTTCATGTTACACATGGCGCTTTTTGTATTCTCTGTTTCTTGCTTGTTTCAAAGAAATCATCCATATTATCAACTTTTTCCCCCTTTCTTCCTTTCTCAACAGAAATCAACAGAGTTCGCCTCACGCTGTTTCATCATCAAAGCAAGAGAGATGTCCTTGACTTACCAGAACCCCTCGGACCTGTTGTGCAGTTACAAGAAAAATTATTTGTGCCTGTCAAAGAACACCCAGATGTGAGTATTCACCAAACCTGTACTAGAGTATAATTTTGTTTCAATGGTTAAGTGGGAAATTTTCTCTTCAGAATGGAATGCCCCACCAATTTCTTTTTTACCCACTCGAGACAATTGACCATCAGTTACTCGCGCATTAAACATGACATGTCCCTTGACTCTTCAACTTTCTGCACAAACGCTAAGAATATAGTTTTGCCCTAAGAACAAAATCCGGTTTAACCCTAAGCACCCTGTTTCCATCTTTGTAATTGTTGCATGGCTTAAATTTTCTCTCCTTAAACTGTATAGATCGTAAGAACAATTCCTGACTGACAATGGCGTGCAGATCTCTCTCTCTCTCTCTCTCTCTCTCTCTAAACTTCTCGTTGCTGTTTGTTTAAACGCCTAGTCTAGTACACGTGAAATATTTTTGTTTACTCCCTTGATAAATTGTAAAATCCTTCGTTTGAATGCTTAGAGTTGAGTGAACAAAGAATCCAGTATTGTTTTTCTGTTCTAGTCCACCCATGAAGATATTGAAGAGAACGGAAGTATCATATGGACTGCTTGTAGATTTCTCCAATGTAATTGGTTTAAATGTCGGTGCTTTTTAAAAAAAAATGTTCTTACCTTTCCTTCTGCCATTGCTGCAAACCCTTGCCATTCCTCTCAGTCTCAGTATGTTTGCTGGGTCGCTTTCTACTGATTGCAAATTGTAATGTGGATAATATCCCTGCACCCATGTAAGACAAAAAAAACAAGAAGAGTCTGAATGTGAACTTTGTTTTCTGCCGGCTCCTGGACAAACCGATCATCATTAAAAACTCATTGCTGGTCACAGAACTCGGGTATTTATGATTCATGGTAATGGTAGTTACGCGTCCCAGATCAGACGCTCAGCCGAAATCATTAGGACATTCACTTGAAAACAAGAACTTTTTGCCAAGTTTTTTAAAAAGCTGATATTAAGGAAAGTCCATAACAAACGCCATTCCCCTCCAAAAACTGGTTTGTTCTGTTATCATAATGGGGGAAACGTAATTTCGAAAAACATTTATTTTTGCATAATAAGCAACCTAAATGGTTGTCATCTGGTCTACGCCTTTTTGTTTTTCTCCATGATTTCGGAAGAAATTAACACCCTCTGAAACAAAAAAAAAAACAACCTTTAAAATTTACTGTTTACCCATCATGCAAATATCTGCTTAAAAAATTTGTCTTTCTCACAATGTTCCTCATATCCCATTAACAGTGCTCTTCATCAGCGTTTTCTGATGTTGTTTTATTTGCTTTCACTCTTTGCTTAGCGATTTCTCGTCTTCAATCTTTTGTTTAACCAAATTTGTCTTTTGCTAGTTGCTGTCTAGTTACTTTTCTTAAAGACTATTTTTAAGGAGTTCCTCTACCTTTACACCCCTCCCCCACACACACACTCACACAAAGCTGGAAACAACCCACCACTCCGTTACACAAGGACTGTTCAAGTATTGCTGCTGTTTCTTTTTAGATACAGTTCCAGGTTAGCCGAAGTAATTGCTAAACAAACTTACTACTCCCAAGTCTAACCCCTAGTACTGGCTCCCGTGCTCTTGACACTCCTGGAGAATTCTTGCTGCCTGTGTTTTCTGCCTGGCCTCCATGACCCCCTGCTTGGCTTAGGGTAGCTTTAATGTTTTCTACATGCCTGCAGTTGATCTGAATCTAGATTGTGTGTCTCTCCCAGTTTCCCTAGCTGAGGTTAGTTTGTTGCCCTCACTACGGGTCCAGATAATGGGGTAGATCTAGGAGAGGCAGAGGGATATAATGACCCACATGTAATGCATCGTTATAACGCACGTGCAGCCTAGTACAGGCAGTAATATATTTTTCTCTTTCTATTTATTCTCCCGATTTTTAGGTATCTCCTGGTTTTGTTTTTTCAGATGATAAATTAAAAAAATTCAAAGTTAGAGTATCACTAAAAATAACTGAGAAAGATTACAAAAAATGTTTGTTTAATAAAAATGTCTAGACGCAAGCACAATATTAATTTACCCCTTTAAAAAGTGAATGGTTCTTAGCTTCTAGAACCTTTGGAGATCGTATAGGGTAAAATTTCTCTTTCTAGTGACTATGTAACTCAAATATAGAGTAAGATCTGTTTGCTTCTTTGTTGGTTGATTTCAAGGCAGTTATGTTGGCAGACTAGGCACTTGCACCAGTGCTTGGGTGCTTGCCGATAATGCTCTCTGTTGCAGAAAGTAAACATTATGATTTTGCAATCTTTGTCAACAAGCGGCTTTTGTCTTTGTTTTGTGGACACAACAAACAGACTTTCTCTCTCCCGTCTGTGGTTTCTTTAGGAGAAGAAACGTGGCTTACGAGTAACAGTTCCCTTGTTTACATTCAGTGTTGGAGCTTATTAGATTTTAATGGCGTATTTAAAAAATCATTCTCCTGCATGCGGAATTTCGTTGTTTGCTCGATTGTCATGATCTCCAACTGTGACTAACTGTAAAATTTCATTCCAAAGTTATTTAATCTATTATGTTAGATTTTCCTTCAGATTTCCCTCTGCATAAACTGAGCTCATCTATACTGTTGAAGAAGGTCAAATTGGTAGATGCAAAGTCCTTTCTCGAAACCTCCAATATTTCATTCAGTCATATTTTACCACGACGGTGAAAACTTCTCATGCATAAGTGAAGCGAATTGGCAAATACAGAAGATAAAACCCCTCTAAATTAGCTTTGCATGCAATTCTCTTGGGAACTAAGGGAAAAAAAAACCGAACATGCGTAACTCGAAAATAACATATTATGGTTCCCTTAGGAACACTTCTTGATGCTATGCAGGCAGCCCAACATTCTAATAATTTTACTCGATTGCAAATGAAGTGTAATTTAATTTCTACCCTCAATTGACTTGCAGCTTAGATAGTACAGACGAGTAAGTGTGAAATAATAAGAATGCTTCCATCTCCACAATAGAGGCATTTGCTCGTATTCGTAATTGGGCCAGTGACTTCATTCATCCGTGCAATCACCTCTGTTTCCATGGAGAAAGATGTTTTTGTCTTGTTATTGTCCCAACGGCTATGAATATCGCTCGTCTCTAATATCATGTCCAGCTGCTGGAACGGAATCATCACTGGTATCGGTAAATTAGGGGGAAATATTTAACTTTATTTATGTTGATATTGGTGTGCGTGGATGGTGTACTTTTTGGTTAATTTTAGATTAAATTGACGCGCTATAACACATAGCGCTTGGCAGAGGAGAATTTGGTTATTTGAAAAGATGCTGAAATTAAATTTCAGGCGTGAGCTGCAGTGAAAAAAAGGTACATTTTTAAATACCCACGTGGTTCCCACGTATAAAACGGGCTTGCTGAAATCAGAAAAAAGTGAGGTTATTATCGAATGCACCAGACGTAGCAAAATATTCCTGAGCTTTATTAAGACAATATTGTCCCCTAAGACATAAAGAACACTTAACGAGGTTGATATTCCCAAAGCACTACGCGTTAGGCATGTCGAATATTCATCATGTTCATGGTGCGATTGTAAGACCGATTACGATCGTGTCTAAATGCGTGGGTTGGTCGCGCAGTATTAGAAGCGAAAACACTACTACATGTACTTTTGAATGTTTCTAACTTTGTTGGTTCAAATATAGGCATTTGTCAACTCATATATTCCTAAATTGCTTCTTACTATGGCTTTTGGAAAATTTTGGCACATTTATTAGTATTTTAACTTAAGGTACAGCAAATCTCTTCTTGACTTCTGCATTATCCAACATATTATATTTTTCCTCTTGTCTCATTTGTGTTGTGATCATGTCTTTCTACAAAATCGCTTGGCCGATTGGAAATAATTCCTGTCCCACTTTTTTGTAAGCGAACTGCCTTGTGGATTTACATTTCTTTCTCTAGATCTAGTAAAACATTCTTTCCCTTCTAGGAAACGAAATTGGTTTTGTTAGGTTAGTCAAAAGGTCCTCAGACAATAATTTAGCCTTAGCATTTTGCACCCCGCAAAGTTTCAGTTGGCAGTTGGCTGTTTTCCCTTGACTACTCTGTGTATTTAGGTAACTCGGTCTTTCCCTAGTCTTATTCTTGCACCCTCCTTCTATTATCCCACTTTACATATTTTGTGACTTCCTGTATTGATGTCTGAGTAGCCTGTGGCTGAAAGGAGAGGTTTGCGTGAACGCTGCATTAAAAATAAACCGCGAGACGGGGATCAGACTGAAGGTACCTCAGACGGCAACTAGTTCTCGTTTATTATATTTTCCCCGAGGCTGGGCCCCGTCAAAACAAGTTTTCTTGGTTGAGATTTAGAGTTACGTTGAAGTGTAGCGTGGCACGAAACTGATGAGAGTACACCATACTGTTGTTAGCAGAATTTTTGTTACTTAGCTTGGTTTTTGTAGAGTGTGTGTGGTAGCTATATAGAGATTGTTAATTGCATGGGTGAATGTATGATTTGAAATCTTAAATGAAAATGAGGGGTGGGGGTGGTTAACTTTCTCTTCTTCATCATGCGTGTGTACGGTGTGTGTATTCCCTTTGGTTTTCAACGTCATGGGTAGACGTTCAGAACTGAACAAATCATTTTGTAACTGTTTTTAAGGTTCTTAGTTTTATCATGATTCAGCGGTGTTAAAAAGTACTTTTTTCAGATTCTCAGTCGTCTCAAGGAAACAAAGATACTTTATTCTTGCTGCTGGTTTTACAGATCTCCTATTGAATCTTTTATGGATAAATGTTTTTTCTTTTAATTTTACATCATTTATCTGCAAAGGAGTTGTACCAAATCGTTTTAACTGACTTTAAATTATAAAGTTAGGGCAAAGGAATCCTGTTGATACTTATAGAGACATGTAACTCGCGCTTACTGTTAATACCACTTGTATTTTAGTGCACTGTCTTGCGTCTAGTCTGTCCGGTGTCCACTCATACCCCCTGTCACTGCAGTTGTATAGTAAATACCCCATTTCTCGACTTCCTAACATTCCCAATCTATATTAGCTGTTTCTTTCTCCTCTCTAAACACAGTAACTTCCCCGCCCACCCATGGCCACAAATGCAATGATTTTATCCCTGGTATCTTTATTTGATCCTGTGCGACGTACGCTACCATAAATACAGTGTACTTTCCCTGGTGAACCTATCTGAGCTTTGCCATGCTACGGATACTGTTTGTAGCCCTCATCGGAACGGCTTTTGCCATCATTTTTATCTTCCAGGCCACCGCTTTAGATAGCTTATCTAGGCTTGACGAGAGGGGATCTAGGAAGCGTACGTATGCTCTATTCCAGACGCTCTTTCCTTGTTCCAGTGAAC
The DNA here is from genome assembly GCA_019649035.1 of Elysia marginata. Lineage (NCBI taxonomy): Eukaryota > Metazoa > Mollusca > Gastropoda > Plakobranchidae > Elysia > Elysia marginata. The sequence continues at coordinate 515,607 of BMAT01003865.1, read as the reverse complement.
CATGAGTTATCGTTTCAATACTTGTATGCTGAGATTTCAGGCCGGACTTGATAGTATGAGATTTAGTGGACCCAAAAACATTACTACACTCCTTCGACCCCTCGCCCTCGCGATTTTACATCAAACTACAAAATGCATTTCTCCCAAAATACAATGACAAGTTTCCAATTTAAAAAAATCTTGGATGTGTTGTTTTTTTTAACATAATATTTTACTGAAATTTAGGAACGCATGTTGATCTCAGTAAGCGTATAAAATCTTGCGACTTGTGTTTTCAGTTTCTTTTCCTCTCCGAGTCATGAGGTTTCTCACAATCATTGTTTTCCCTGTCTTCCGAATAACTGCCTTTGACAGCTGTCAGAGTTCCTGTTATCTTATTGAGATGCGTTCTCCACTTGCCCTAAAACCTAGCGAAAGAAGATAGAGAGAAAGAGAGAGAGAGAGAGAGAGTGTTGATTTGATTGGAAAAGTCAGAAGTCAGACTCCTCTACTGTCATAAGCTGCGGCCTTGTATTTCAGGGAATACTAAACATGTAGGTTGTAAAATCTTGACGTTTGTCGTTCGAAAAAAATAGTCTCGTTAGAATAGAGGAAACCTCAACCATCACCAATTTCTTGTAGTGCGTGCCACAGTGCCACGATAGTCACAGTCATTATTGGATTTCGGGCGTTTCTCCTGAAAGTGCCAGGTCCTATTGTGTCTCTAGCTAAGGGGCTGCGAACTTCATTTGCCAGTACCATTTGAAATGACCATAATGAAAGCCTTTTTCTTTTTTACGGTCAGGCGCTGTCGGTTTTAATGCCCTTATAACTTACAAACATTAACATTGGTGAACTATCCCTGCCCCGATGGTGTGAGCTAGCTTCTTTGCACCTTGCTTATTTTTAAGGCCCTGTGCACGATTTTAAAAATAATCTGTCTACCAAGTATTTGTTTGTGCTGTCTCTAAATTCTGTGTCCGATAAACAAAGGTATAACAGTCAACATTATACATAAACCTAAGCACCCGTTTTTAAACTTTGGGAATCGCTATCTGTAGCTATCTGTATGCCTGTCTTTAAAGAATAAAAAATGACAGCCTGCTCGCTAAATCAAACGTAGGGATATACCGCGGAGGTTAGACAAATAGAAAGGATGGGCAACAATGATTTTTACACTCCAAAATATGCTACCAACTGTAAGACAAGATAGAGAAATTTGTGCGCCATTATCTTCTTAAAACTTCGATCTTAAAGCCTACACAAAGCTTAAACTGAACTAAGTCCCCTCTTTATGGGAAAGCCAAGAAAATAAAAGGGGGAAGAGAGTGAAATTTATGCTCAGCCCGTTTGGTATCCCATCTTTTGATGCTCGGCTTTGAGATTTTGGTCTGATGTCTACCAGATAGCCAAGTGAAGCTCAGCGCCCAGCAGAGCGTGTTCAGGTTGTTTATCAAGTGACCAGGGTTCCTGCCAAGGACTGCCTACTGAGCAACAATTTATATCAATGGAATAATATTTTCTGAAAATTCTTGCCGTCCGCTTTTCCCTCTCCGGACTTGCCCATAAGTACATGTAATATTTTTGAAATACAATTGTTTTAGAGACGATGCAGTCTTGTTTTGTCGATCTTCACCGCATGCACTATATCCTTCATTTTTCTTTCAATACTGATAGCCTCAATTCGAAGACCTTTGTTGTGAACGCTCGTAGTAAATGACTATAATTCGGGAATGCAGTGAGGCATGATACACACATTTAAGTTGAAAAATGTATTTATTTTAAGATACATGTAGTTACACAAGTCTAGTATAAGCAACATTCCATTGAATGATTGATAGAGGTTCCTGTCCGCTCCACTTTCTTCCGCTGTAATGCAGCTTTCGTTTTTAATTTCTCAATAGGTTTCATTTCGAATAAGTCCCAGGTCAGCTTTGTATTTTTTTCTTCTTTTTCTGTTGTAACCGATCTTTTCTTAAATACTTATATATTCGTATAACCTCCACCAATGGCTCTCTCCCATTTACCTTTTCGGAATTCAATTAACTTTTTTTGTGTCCACCGTACTTTCGATGTGTCTTAACATCTTTTCGATGTTCCCCGAATGTCCATTTCTAAACGCTTCAGACGTTTGCTTATAAACCTGTAAAATTGATGTGTATTCTTGCTTAGAACCCGGCACGTGCTGCATTAAGTGAAATCTCGTGTGCTTTTCACTCACCATCCGGCAATTATTTCCTCCTGCCTTTTGTTTTGTTTTGCTTCATCGGTTGTCCGAGTGTATGCATTAAATTGTTTGAGCGCCAACTGGCAATCATCTTGAAATTGTCTTTGCTCCTTCCATGTATTAAACCTACATCATTGTACTAAGTTTTGGTTTGTAGACTTTGATAAAAAAATTAAAACAAACAACACGAGACTAGGCCTAGCAACCCATTCTCTCCACAGCAGTTAATGGTGCTTTGTTGTGCTTAAGCGGAACCTTTCCTCAGTGGTAGGTTTTAAACATTTCACTTAAAAGACTTTCCCGGATGTTTAGACAGGCTGGCTTTTAACGCTTAACGAAGTATTGTCTCAACTTTCATAGGTTTTCTATTAAGGTTGAAGATATAAGACCGTGTTTACTTGTTTCCAATGAAATTAATACTAGTGGAATAACTTTGCCATGTGTCAGCGTCAAGTATCACCCCCCCCTCCGTTTTCTAGAATCTATTTCTCTCCTTCAATAATAGACCATCCGACATTCATTTGCAGATAATCTGCATTTTTTGTTTGTTTTGACGATAGTAAAGCACAAATAACAGAATTCAGGCTTTTCAGTTTTTCATCTTTATTGTTTATTACACAACATATTCATACAAATGCCATTTTGTAAATGCAAGATGCAATACTAGGCTCATTTTCAGAGTTTTTTTTTGTTTCAAAACCATTTGGCATCCGCGAAATAAAGTCTCAAAGTTGCAGGAATGTATCAACCCTTTACTCACATAAAGAATACTTTATTCGTTTTAGTTTAGCCTTCAAGAATTCTTTACTCTTACATTGTCATCAACACTATCGTCGCCATCATTATTATTTTTTTACTGCTTCTACTACTACTACTACTACTATTACTCCTCCTCCTCCTCCTCCTCCTCCTACTACTACTACTACTACTACTACTAGCACTACCACCACCACTACTACTACTACTACTACTACTACTACTACTACTACTACTACTACTACTACTACGACTACTAAAAGCACTACCACCACCGCTACTACTACTTCTACTACTACATCATCATCTCCATCGTTTTAGTTGTTGATATTCATAGTTGGGTCGTTTTATATTGACTGACAAAAGCAATTTCGAATAATTTATTGCCTTTTTGTTTGATCTGCATGTGTTGATTGTACACAGGCTTGACTCAGTAACCAACATTTCTACTCAATTTGCTCTAAGCTCTGCAGTAACTTTTCTGTCTCTTTATCCACAGTTCAATTTTGTTGGTCGAATATTGGGCCCTCGGGGGATGACAGCCAAAGAGTTAGAACAATTCACAGGATGCAAAATCATGGTCAGGGGCAAGGGATCCATGCGAGACAAATCAAAGGTAAGCGCTTTTGTTTCTATGCTTTCTTAAAAAGTAAGTTCAAGATTATCAGTGAGAGTGAAAAGTTATCTTTTCCAATTGATATTGTGTTTGTTTTTACTTTTGTTGAAACATCAATTTCGTATTTCTTTAATCGCTCGTAGATTCGGAGGCAAACATTGAAAAGATGTGCCAGGGCTAACAAAAAAAAAAAAAACAAAAAAAAACCCAAAAAAAACGTAATGTTGAAGATAAAGCTGTGTCTCTGTGTGCAGCCATTGATGAAAGTATGTATCACAAGACATCCTAGGATTGCCCTTAAACTCCTTATTCCATCTTTGCCCGCCTGTTTCTCTATATCTGCTACATGCATATTCTTCATTGCCTTTTCCATCATGCTCTCTTTTCTTTTTTTTTCTTTTTTCTTTACCCCTTTATATTTTTCCTATATGCGAAATTTAAGATGAGGTAAATGCCCCCTTATATGAGGACGTGAAATTGTATTAAGCATTCCTGTATCTGACTTCTCAGACTTTTCTAATGCAAGGTGTTTCCCACTCGGTCGTGTGCAAACCAGAGGTTACACAGTCCTTACTATTACATACATTGTCCATACAAGGTGCTACTCTTAAATCTCTCTTTCATGATGGCTGACACCAATCATCTGAATTCTCTTAACCACCGTATAATTTTCCTCACGCTATCGGGGAGGAATAGATCCCATTCTTTCCTTTAACCAACCATTGCATCTTTAATGTCCTCAATACCTAATAAATAACTAATTGAAGAGCTCTTCAAAGCTTGCAGAGGATCTTTTGTTTTTGCTAGTGTTCGGAAAGTTTACTCGCTGTTTTCTGTCTTTTCTTAGGTTTTTACTTTGACTGCCTCTTCCCCATTTTGTATTTTTTTCTCCAACAAGGCTGCACGCGAGGTATAAAGAGGCTCTAATTAGACTGTCTACACAAAGGACAGCTAGGGCTTTGTAAACATGAGAGAAGCATAATACACGCATTATCCCCTGATCTCTCTTTCAGCTTCGCCCTTAAGGGTAATCAATATGGATTTGAGCATTAGATCACATGGCCAGGGCTTTAAGAGTGTTTTAGAGAAGGACTAAGTTAAAAACCTGAGCGCATCTTGATGTGTATATATCCCCAGAACTTAGATTAATAAACATCTTCTACACCCTTTCCGGTTCTCTCTGTAAGCCAGCTTGAGGCTTGGTTTGGGTAATCGAATCTTATTGGGAAATCATTCTGGGCAGAAATGAACATAAACGATCCTCATCTTTACACGGTGGATGCAGACAATTGTAACTGTTTATGATGCGTATTTTGGGCTAATTTCTTACCCCGTCACTGAAATTCATAATCTAGCAAGCAAGAGATCTTTCTTTGCCCATGGACTGAAGGTTTTGTTGCATAAGTCAAGGTTCACAATAAATTAAATTTGGACCAAAATAATGTACCAAGGGAAATCAATCTGATCAGAGCAGGGTGTCATGTTGTGATGCAATTATGGAATTGGCCCCATGTCTTTGTTGCATATTATGTTATTGAAATTGGCATTGACACCTCAGTACTGCAAGTGCTCACTATCCTCCTCTGTGTTATTATGTATCTCGAGGGTACATTTGCGCGGTTGAGGAGTGCGACCATCCAAAGCTGTTGATAGAGCTCACACATAGATCGCATGCGGTTCAACGAATGGAATTTAAGCTATGCTATGGGACGTTCGAACATGTAGAAATCTGTAAGATTAATTCCAGTGAATTGATACTAAAGCTTTTATCATTTAAAGCTTATTATTAGCTGCTTAGTTATATAAACCACGGAACGGAATAATGATATTGTTCATTAGTCATAATTTTTATAAACCACGGAACGGAATAATGATATTGTTCATTAGTCATATAAACCACGGAACGGAATGATATTGTTCAATAGTTATATAAACCACGGAAGGGGATAGTGATATTGTTCATTAGTTATATAAACCACGGAACGGAATAGTGATATTGTTTATTAGTTATATAAACCACGGAACGGGATAGTGATATTGTTCATTAGTTATATAAACCACGGAACGGAATAGTGATATTGTTTATTAGTTATATAAACCACGGAGCGGGATAGTGATATTGTTCATAACTTTAATTTATTTTTCTAAATCGTGATCCCAAGATACATTGATGAAAGAAATGAATATAAATAGTTTAAACCATCAACCCTGTCCGCACTGAGACGGTAAAACTACTAAGCTCGTATGTCAATCTTGACGCCAATTATGTAAACAATCATGAGGTAATCAATAAACCTAACACTAGTAACAGTGTCTAAGATGCGCCCTTTCCACATTTATCTCTGTCTCGGTTGGATCGCTTTGACATCCCCCTTTTTCCTTTTATTTTACATAAATCATCACCCTTTTTCGCTCCTTGAACAAGTTTTGACCTTTGTGTTTTTTCCAACACACTCTATTTTTATCCGAGATTTCGGTTTGGTTTTAACTTTTGTATCTTCTTTTTGTGGCAAATTTGTAGTATAGCTGGCTAAGCAACATGCATGGTGCTGCTAACAGTAGTCCTCTGGTATACTTGTTACCAGCACCGACCACTTTAGCAAATCCAGTGTTGCCTAGCGGGCCTCGAAGGACTGGTATCCTTTGTTGTGTTGAACAATGGGCTCGAGATGCCATTCGGGCCAGGCTAGATCTAGAGCTGGCACTGTAAAGGACCCTCAGGTCTCCCCGGGGAGATCGCTGGTTTCCTGATACTATCAATACTCGATCAGCACGTAAAGCCCTGGCGTTGACGTGGTCACTCCACGGGTAATTAGAAGCAGCCGCTGTTTTACATTACACGGGTACTACAACCTCAATGCCGTCCAATTCCAAAATGAGCGAAGATTTCTTTTTTTTTCCATAGTTGTGATATCTTTGGACAGATAAACATGCTTTGGAATGAGAAGTCCTGGATATGTATGTTTTTTTTTGTCTTATAATAACTTGTAACTTTTATTATTTTTTTTTCACGTATGCAAGTAAATTGGCAAAAAAATGAGTTTCGTGTTTATACAGGACTGACTTAAACTTGTTGATTGATATTCTAGATAAGAAAAGCTGCGTCTCCTTTCATCCACATTTTTTATGAATCCTTAAGCAGGTGATAACTAGACGCGTCGCATAAAAAAATTATTGCTTACAAGATGAAATCAATCTAAACGTTCTGACCTAAATCTGCCTCTCAATCTCTTCCGCCTTCCTCCTTGCAGATTGTGCACTTCTTTATGTGGCACGATAAGAAAAAAAATAGCGCAGCTTTAATTTAATATAACGCTCTTAGACCGCTTTTAATACAAAATTCCGCACCAATAGTAAAAATCTAGATATCATATAGGTCGGAACAGTTCAATGCTGTTGAATCTGTAAACATGTTACCGCATAGTTAATTTTATTTTGTTCGTAAAAAGTAAAAAAAAAAATAAAATTACTGTGAAACTAAATTGGCAGTAGGGAATACTACCTTTGTTTCGTTGATAACCACCGCATGTAAGTTGTGGTACAATGTACTCAGGTATTAAATTTTCTAAAAGCACCTGTAAAAATATTTTACTATTCTCGAAATCTCAAAATGCTATGTCTTGTTCGTACAGCCAAAATACGCAGGTGATAACCCAATTATAACCCAATTTTATAGCCAGTAAACAAGTTCCCCCTTGAATGTTCCTCAACATCATCTTCCCTTCTTTGTTATGTAAGCTGTTCAGATCGGAAAGCTCTGCTGCCATTATTCCCAATCGCGTGATTCCATTTCAAAGAATTTTCCTTTTTTTTAAAAATTAGCGTGTTTATTCTAGGTGTGGCGCATTCTTTGGAAATAAAGAATTAGACCTACTTTAGCCGAAAACCTTTGAATATTCTTGTAGATAATCTTTGCATTTTTCCTGATAGCCTATTATAAGGGTAAACATTTTTTTCCATTGCTTTATGACCTCTCTGCTCCCCCTCCCCCCACTGCCTCTCTGTTTTGATGATTTCCATTTGCTGTTCATCTCCTGGTCGTTGAGCCTCGTCGATATCCAAGTGCAATATCAACTTTTCGAATGAGGCGAAAAAAAAACCCCAACAAATGGCAACAACAACAACAAAACAACAAAAATCATTGGAATGAGAAAACGTACATTGCAGGTCTGAGGCCAAACCAGCTGAATAGTTCTGCATGACCCCTGTGTTTATCGTGTTTCATGATCCGCTCTGAATATTTATTTTGATTTTTTATAAATGCATCTCCCTTTCATCTTGCCTCGCCATCTTCTCCACCCTCACTCAATCATCATCATCACTCTTACTACCACCACCATCATCATCTTCTTCTTTCGCCTTTTCTTTTGTTCTCCTCCTCCCCCCTATTCTACTCCTACGTTTTTTTCTTTGGTTTCACTATTTCCCCCTCCTCCCCCTGAATTTTCTCCTTCTCTCTCTCTCACTCACTTTCTCTAGTTCAACGGAAGTCTCGCGCCGTAAATCGTATCTGGGTCTGGCATCTTCATGCTAGATCATTCCTGCCGGGTCTGGCAAAACGATCGCCGGGGCTGGTTTGCGACTGGGCGTTCATTAGGGCTTTCTGGACACCGTGTATTGCGGTTACGTGACCAATGGACTCTGGCTTTTGTCAAAACGTGCGTGCTTTCCTGCCCTTCCCAACCCAACCCACTTACTCACACTCACTCATTATTCCTATCTCCAGAGAGAGAGTTCGACTTTGCGTTGCAACAGGAATGCGGTTTTAACCGTAAAAAGATAGGCCGAACATAACAAGGCAAAATGGGGGAACAAATTAACGTGCTGGTTTATGTTTTTTTTTGTTGAGAGTTTTGAAGTACTAATTATGTTTTTACGCTTTACAGGATGCCTAGATGTTTGTTAGGATTTTTATGTTATACAGACGTCATATTTTTGTTATTCTGTGTTTTTTAACTTTTCTAAAATTTTGTAACACCATGCTTTAAAGAGGATTATCTGTTTCCTCTTTTTTTCTCTTCCATTTTTTCAGCCCCCCCCCCTCCCTGTTTTTTTGTTTCCTCGGTCCCAGACTTTTATTATTATCCGATCATGCCATGAGCAAACCGATTATCACATTTTTGTCTAATAGGCTTAAAAGAAAAAATAGTCTTCGCCCGTGTCTCACCCTCAGATCTTTTTGATATATATTCAATCACCGTACGGCGGCGGACTTTTCTGCTTCTTTTGTATTTGATCCTAACTAGCCGTTTGAAATAGTTTTTATTCTGTGTAGTGAATCGGATAACAGAAGATTTTGATTTTTTCAGTCCTAGGTTCTTATTCATTCTAAGTGTACCACCAACTCTGTACATATATTTTCTTACATGTGCTTCTTGTGGGCTGTTACTTTTCTTCTTAAAAATTTTTAGTATGGTGTTGAGTTTTCTTCGATCTAGCCAAATATTTCTCGAGGATGTCCCCCGCTGTCGCTAATTTGAGTGAGTTATTGTGTCTAGTGCGCTGGCCTGGCTCTTCCCAGGCCCAGACCCCCCTAGAAACTCGCCCAAGGCGTGAGCTAATGGACTTGGTTAACGGGTCCGGTTCGATCTAACACTTGTGGACTAGTGGGAATTTCATAGAATACTCCACGGGGGAATTGCAGGCGTGTTTTCATTGGTCCAATCATTATACGTGTACCGATCATTTCTTAAGATGGGACAAAATTTGGTCGCTCTATGAAAACTTGTAGGTATATCTTTTCACCCACACTTGGCCCACTTCAACATGTCTCAAGTTTTTAGCATTCAAGATACCCTGTTCTGTTTTTTTTGTGTGGTTTATATCGCTTCCTTCCTCTGAGCTTCTTGGTCTTTGCTGTAGGTGATCTTTATTTCTCAAGGATCGATCCACTTTTATCTTTGACTCGATCTCTTACCCTCTTTAATCTTTATCTTATTCTTTCTGTTTCTTATCTTAACACATTGCACTTATTTTATTGGCCAGTTTTCAGTTTTTTGAAATGAGTTCCTCCTCCACTTAATAAAACTCTTTCCGAAAATAGTGATAGGTATTGCGTTTACTTTGTTTTAAACGCCGTCGAATGCTTCATGTCATTTTAAATATTTCAAATTGCGCACCGACTATAGCGCATAAATATAAGCTGCCACATTTTATCTTCAAGTTCAAACTTTTGGATGTCTTTGAACAATTTATTCACCGTCTCTACATCTAACATAAGGTTAGTGTAACTTTGCCCTCGTAGCAGACTTTTCTTATACAGTGAATTTAAGGGCCACATCCTCAAAACATCTCAATTTTTTTTTCAAAGAAAAATATTTTTTATTTCTTAAACCACTCAAAGTAGACGAAAATCTGTGGTGTGTATATCATTATATCTTTTCAATCTTTTTTATCACCACCCCACCCCCGCCCAATACAGCAGGACTCTTACATGTATTATCATTATGTATTTGTTGTAATCTAATATGAAAACAATTGATTTTTTAGATCTGAGTCGACGGTTACTTCATACAAGACAATCTGAAGCGAAACCTGGGAAATGTTTTGTTTATCCGTTTAAGAATTAGCACATCTTCTAGTCGTGGAAACGGTTGATAAATTTAATAATAAGTTTTTATATTTGTTTTGAATTGTTTTCCCTCAAACAGGAAGACCAAAATCGTGGCAAAGCTAACTGGGAGCATCTGAACGAAGACCTTCACGTGTTGATCACAGTAGAAGACACACGCAACAGAGGCGAGCTGAAGCTCCAGCGCGCCAAAGAGGAGGTCAAGAAACTTCTCGTTCCCGCGGTGAGTGCAATAGGCAGCAAGGGCTAGTAATTATGCCGTCTCATATTTTTTTCGCGTTATCACGCATTTACTATGGGCAGGGATTTGGCATCAGAAGAGTTAGGGGGACTCTTCTCGAACTGAAATATTATTTGGATGCGTTGTTGAGAAGTCAGTTGAAAAACCTAATGTAACACATTATATCTGACCCCATATTCTTGTAAGCATTAGCACTCTACACGGTAAAAAAAAAACCCAGTAATATTGTTCGAACGGGCAAAAATTTATGGCATGAACATAGATAGAATAAAAAAAAAATGCCGCATTGTTTAAATGGAAAGTCTGAATGAACAGTTCTCTATTGGTTTTTAGGGGGTCGGGGAAGGAGGCGCAAAACTTCTCACAGTAAATTTTAGCCACACCTTAAATTACAAGTTCTTATTTTTATGACCTGTTTCTCATCTATTTAAATTGATTTTGACTTTGACACTTTGCTTTAAAAATATTGAGTCCATCTTTCTGACTTGGCATATCCTGATTTTTTCTTATACAAGAAAGCTCGGCGTTTTTAAAATCAACAATATCTGTTTTATATCGGTTACTTTTTTCTCGTGAGGGTTTGTGTGAATACATAGACATCCTAATTGGTTGATAGAAAATTGAACTTGACTTTTACACTATTAGTATAAATAAACTGAATGTTTAGTTATGAAATCTTGTATGTTGTGTCATTTGACTTTTCAGAGCAAGCTCTTTGTTACCTTGTTCAAACATTAACATTTTATGAACCAAATGATTTAGGAATACATTTTGTGGTGTACTTTCTTTTTGAACATAACGATTTATACCGGTCCCTATTTCGCGTGTGACTATTGTTCATGCCTAAACTTGTTACAAAAACGTACATGCCTTAGAAAGACTTGACAAGCTGAATAAGGAGCTATAATGTAACTACTGTTTACTGCCACGTGCTCAGATAGAATTGCTCAAGGAAATAAAGCGTAAAGAGCATTGCGTGATTATTGTCGCTCTGGGTTCCATGTTCATATGGCTTAGTTATGTCAAGAAAGGAAACTAGAGCGGTTCATTTCGTGAATGAAAAAGTGTAAACTATATAAATTTCTGCCTTATGACTAGAGCAAAACAGTGTTATAGCAAACCCCAAAAATTATAATAAAAAGCACTCCAAACGCCATTCGGACTCCCTCTCTATCCTTTCCTGACACACACACACACCAGGTGGTGCAAACCTTGTACAACATTTTTTGTGGTATGGCAATCAATCTTGCTCGCAAGCACCGATGACCCCTAGCACAACAGTGCTCTTCCTTGAGTTACAACTGAACGCTTCTCTGTGCGATGACTGACACCAGAGATCTCCACCACAAAGCCCTGGCTCTGTGTAGAACAATGAGCTGCAGCAGTAAGCTATATTGTGCTCGTGGCATGTCCACACCGGCACGGTTCATGTCCTCTCTCAGCCAGCGTGTGCATACAAATTTGCTTACTTGGTTTTATGTATGTAAAGCTGATTGTTGTTGCTTACAGAAAAAAATGTGATCCGAAATAAGTTTGATAAAAGTCCTATTTACTTAACACAATTGCTATGAAATGACTGAAGTTCACCAAATCCAAAGTTTTTTTAAAATCATTCCTGTTTGATATAATTTTTTTGCTGGCTTTAAAATAATTGCCTCAAGAGATTTGGCAATAGACAATTAGTCTCATGACCTGTGTCGGGCCTTAGCAGTCATAGGGTTATGATGATTTCTTTTCGGCCTTTCTTTTTGTTGTTTTAATATTATTTTTGTCACTTACGCATTTTTAAAAAATTTTAAGCACATAATTATGAACTAGATTCCGTTAACCGGAAACAAGCAAACACATGAACTAGATTCCTTTTCATACTTGTGATGAATATCTTTTCAAACAGTTTGCACTTATTGACAAACCAAAGTAGTCTCTAAAAACGATCCGTTAAATATTAAAATCAGCCTGCAAAAAGGTGATTACTTTAAAGGCATTCACTTAAACCATATAGATGGAGATTGTTGGACTTATCTTGACATCTCTCTTGTGTAGTACCCATCATTTTGTAACATGCATAGATTCATTTTGTTCCCGTTTAAAAAAGCACACTATTCGTTCACCTCAATCTCTTTCTTTGCTTTTCTAAGTTACCAGTTTTCTTGTACAATTACTCCCCCCCCCCCCTCTTTACTCACAGGCGTTATTTTCACGTCCAATTTATGGCAACTTGCTCGTTATTACAGGGATGCCATATTTCGGTTATAATTCCACTTTTCCATTTTTTTAAAGTCTAAGGTACTGACTGAACACACAAGATTGATCCCAAGAACAATGTTAGTTCAGTGGCTCCAAATAACACATTTTGTGTATGTTTACACGCGAGAACGTAACGCCAAGATTTTTATTTATTTTCAGAGAAGTTTTGTGGCCTCCTTGTTTAATAGTAAAAACTTTTTTTTATGGTTTGGGCTCAAATGTATTTATGGGCTTTTGATAATTCCGTGAGTTATCGGTCAATCTTTTGGTCTTCTTAACTTAAGCTACTTTCACCGTCTCGCATATCTCTATGGATTTGAAGAAAATATCCAAGCTGTCCAAACCAACCACCCCCGTCTACGTTTTTTTCTTGTAGAAAACGTTCTCAAAATGTATCTTTGTTTTGTTGCAAGGTAATGCTTGTGTGTCCGTTTGTTTTCACTTCATCTCTGACCCATTTTTCCTCTCCTGTGTTTATTCTTCTCTTTTATCACCCAAAAGTCCACTTTATTTGTTCATTGTTTCCCCTTATAGCCACTTGATTTTCGTACATATAACATACTCCTTCGATTTTCCTTGTAATTTTTGTGCAAGGTGATGTGGTTGAATGGCCACTCTCTCCATCACCAGCTGTCAATATGACAGCATGTCATGCAGGTCTCGTCTTCAAAGGCATACAATGTGCATCTTACAATGTGCCAAATTGTCTTCGACACATTGTTGATCGGCCCTGACGCAAGGTGTTTTTTTTTAGTTTGTTGCCCCTCAGGTTGTTTTTCTTTTGACTTTCGGGCCTTGTGAAAACTAGACTGGCTCCACTGAAACAGCTCTTTAGAAAGAAGCATGTGACGGCTTCGTCAGCGTGGAACTTGGAAGCAAGCTAGTGCAGAGTATTTTAATCGTTCTGTCTGCTTCAAGATTTCAGAAATATTTGAAGAGTATTGAATCGGCTAAAACATAGGATGGAATGAAAAATCTATGCTAGTGCGCGCTTACAATAATAATGTTTGTGGCTCTTTCATTCAATCAGTCAACTTTCAAGATAATGATCTATGATTTCGCACCTCAGCGTGCTTCCAAGTGTATTCCTCATGCCAGTACCTTTTTCTAATGATGATTGGAATTAAAATGTCAGGTTTTTATTATTGTGATCCTGGGTATTTGCCAAAATGTTAAAGCGTCAGCAAGATAGGATATATTACCTATTTATTGAAAACACACGTTTTTCTATAAACCTGCACAAACTATAATCTTAAACTCAAGGTAGTGATGAAGAACATTCTGGCCTTGTTAAACCCTTATCATAATTATGAATATCATCGGTATGGGATTCACTCAAGCTGCGTGCTTTTAATTTAAGTAAGCATAAAACGTTTCCTTACATATTTAACTGAAATCTATAATTCCTTGGTTGCAGTGTCATTTTTAGGACTCAAACTTTTGGAACTTTCAACCAGCTATCTTTGCTTAATGGATCAACTGTTGCTAATTGCTAGTTTCATCTATGAAAAAAGGACTTGAAATCGTCCTATACTACCCTGTGCCGCTTACATGGCGGTTGGCGAGCGCTCCTTTGCACTACTATTTTAAACGGATCGGGTTTTCGATTCCCCCAACCCCCTTTCTTCCTGGCGCGTGTTATGAGTGTGTTTGCAGCGGAGCGGGATTGGCAGTTCATCACCTTAACACTCTCAGTGCGGAAAAGATAAAGAAGCCTTCATTTTTCACCCTGGCACCCGAAAAGTAAAAGAGAAAAAATATGATGTTTGTATAAGACTACCGCACTGGCTATTCGTTTTCGACGATGGGCTGCGTTTTTGTGTGCTTCTGTCGAAAACGCATTTGACGAGCAATGCTGTTTATTGCTTTTGCCCAACTCTTTCCGTTTTTTCAAGTTCAACACCGCACACGTTCATTCTATACCTTTGAAAACGCATGTTCAAACTTGCGTTACTTTTTATGTGCTATTGTTGCATAAACCATCTACACTTTCCTACCCAAACTCTTTCATCTCTTTTTTTTCGCTCCCATCGGGCTACGCACTTTTCCCTTTTATTCCTACTCTACTCTCCCACCATCCACTGCTGTCTTTCTAAACAATTATCTTGCATTTGGCCATTTTCTTTAATAGTCTATCCTCGCTTTCTATTCTCTTTTACTTCTCTAGAGATAGTTTTTACCCAACACTTCAAGTGTAGGAACACCTTAACTCACTAGAACATTTCCCCCTACATTCCACTCGTGTTTCCTCTCTGGGTATGAGAGGGCTATAGAAAACAGAAACATCGCGGATTGATGGCTATCACAGCTGTGGAATTCTTTCACTTAAGTTAATGTTCCCAAATTCTTGCTTTCCTCTCGCTGAGAATGTTATCGTTTTTACCTTAAACAGAAAACCCATACCATCCACAAATATTCTTCGCTTTAAGTTAAACCGAAAACACAGTTTTAGTTTTTTTCTCTTTTTCTATCCCGCGGCCAAATGCACTTATTTCTTTATGTTTTGTTTTGTTGTGTTATATATTTTTAAAATATCCTAAACATACCTTAACGCGTAAAGGGATTCGACAGGTTACCTTTTAAAGTTGTTGGCTTAGTTTTCCTAAAAAAATTACAACCGTAATTGACAGTTCTCGAAGTAGCAGGAGATTTGGAAATGCTTTTCTCCTACCCCCCTCCCCCCAAAAAAAACAAACAAACAAACAAAACAAAAACAACCTACTGATTAGCTGTACCACATAGTAGTTAAATAAGGCTTTTCTATTTCCCTAACAGTTCTCACGACAACAATAGCGTAAGATTGACAGAAGCAATTTATTTTTGTGGTAAGCACCAATTTATCCTGATAACGATAATTCCTGTGTTTCTTGGTGGGTGTTCTGATGGGTTGAAATACCTTTTGCTTTCATTTACCTTTCATCAAATATTGAAGCTTGATTTCTGCTCAGTGGGAGTGGAAAAGAGAATTTCATAAAGTTAATTATTATTTATCTAACATTTGATGGCCAGAAAATTAACGATTGAACCCTCTTTCCTTTTGTCAGTTCACATGATTTTTTTCAGTGCTCTCTTATCAAGGATTTTATAATTGCTTCTTTTAAACGTTTCATCAAACCCTGTATGCTAAAACGATGTGTAAGAAAGCCGGTTTTAACGTGAATCTCATGGAAGTTATCTTTATCATACTGGTTGCGAGGGCGTATTTTACAGAAAGTAATAATTTTTTTTTAAATCTTTCCTTTCCAGTTGGTATCCTTAGATGCCGTCTTTGGTATGAAAGAGCTATCTAGAGTAACCTCCGATCATTGAGAATGATACGATGATTTAATGGCATTTTTTAAAGCATGTTTTTTTCATAGCAAGCTTGTGGTCTATCCGATAGCACTGTGGATCCTGACAGATTCAATTTGCGATGAACCGATAAAAGAAAACCCTAATTGCAGATCTGTCTGACTAGGAGTCATGATTCATTATAGGTAGACACCGATTCCAGCTCTTTTAAGGAGTTTTTGTTTCTCGTTCTCGGTTTCTACTATATTCTTCATTAATGTAGACCTAAAAAACTGGCATTTCTGAAAAGCAGCCTGAGAAATTTAAAACCGTATAATCTCACGCAGATCGGAGTTTTGCAATATCGGGAAAGATGTAGTATGGTCTGCTGGAACATTATGGAAATATTTGTAAAGTGAAAAATTCTGCAGGTCAGACAGATTATTGTTAGCGCAACATACCATCCACTTATACACGATCATTTCTAGAAGTTGACCAATTTTCGTTTAGTTCTGAACTATTGATCTATTTGTTTTTCAAAGTTTTAGAGATATGTCTTCGAAGGCCCCATAGGATAACAGTTGCAATTGATGTTTACTGCGGACATCACACGTACTCCCATTTTAGAATCCTCTGCAATTTTTCTTTTTGATATTGTGCCAGTATCATTCAGCAAGAGAATACTGGTTCTTTTTATTTCATAAAACTAATTGTTGACCAGCGTGATTTGGACAGAAATAATAAATGTTATTTTTTTTTCTTGGCGCTCTGCAAATGGCTGTTCTCTCTCGTCTCTCTGTCTGTGTCTGTCTGTCTGTCTGTCTGTCTGTCTCTCTCTCTCTCTTTCTCTCTCTCTCTCTCTCTTCTGTTTATGTCTTATCTGTTTCTCAATCTTTTTTCTATCTATCTATCTATCTATCTATCTATCTATCTATCTGTCTGTCTGTCTTTTCATCTGCCTATAACCATCTATCTGTCTATCCATACTCTTGTCTACCTATCTTAAACA
>BMAT01003865.1:482851-498674 GCA_019649035.1 Elysia marginata | reverse complement strand
TCTATCTCATATATACGCATACATACAAAGATTTGTATGATAACCATCTATCTGTCTATCCATACTCTTGTCTACCTATCTTAAACACACACACGCCTGTCTGTCTATCTATCTCATATATACGCATACATACAAAGATTTGTATGTCTTCGTATATGAATCTCGCAAAAGCCCCATAGGCTAACTTGATGAGCTGACAGGGGATATCCAGCGTCTGTTGACCCCATGTGTCACAAACACTCGCACACTTGTAAATGTTTCATTCATCGAAGCTAGCAATAAACACTAGAATGCAGCCTAGTTTCAAGGAAGACATAGATACGCGGGTGTTAAACTATTGATACCATAGTTGATTTTTTCATTATTTAATTTAATTCAGTTAATTTAGTCACTACAAGGTTACATTAGAACTTGTATTGAAAATAAGCAATGCTCAGTCAGGCTGGCAGATTCAAACATCATGAATATTATAGTGAAGTACACTTTTATTCACCACTTCAAGTGCACATATAGACGCTCACTTCGAAGAAACGCAACTTGTGTGGGTCGGTTTCTTTCTTCGTGTCTTATTTGTTAGTAGCCAAAAGCAGATAAGGCAAAGTCAAGTTTTTAAAATAAGCAAAGATGTATTAACAAAATCAAAACGTTCGAAAATCCAAAACTTCTAGCATACATCTTACATAAAATCGTTTTGGCTATGTGCGCTCAAATTTAAGTTGTTTTTTTTGTTCTGAAGTCCTATGTTTGGGTGTTTTAAGTTTGAAAATTATTGGTATGAATCTTAAGATGTTTTTGCTTAAAAATTCTTGCATGTTTGACCCGCCCGCTATATTTCAGCCGGACGGTGAAGATGATTTGAAGAAGAGGCAATTGATGGAACTTGCTATCATGAACGGCACGTACCGAGACGCCAAGATCTTCCACCCTGCTCAGCTAGCACGTAAGTCTCCAGACGGGGACGTCATTTCCGGCCCCTAACATCACGTGACATGGCGCGGTCCTTCCGCCAACAGCTGTCTTACCTTGTGTTGTGTCGCTAACATCTCTTTCACTTAGTTTTTACTCACAATTATTAATTGACTATTTTGTTTCAGGGCTTTTTTTCAGGAGCCAATCAACATCTTTGACAATTTCCAGAACAGAATATCCACTGAATACCCAGATGGTGCGTGAACCAAGAATGTGCTTGGCGTTACTAGCAGTAAAATATGTTTGACTATTTCAGGTTGTAGCAGTGCAGCTAACACGAAAGACAATGCTTCGTTTGGGATTCTCTGTAGTTCTTGTCTTTGGTGGAGACGTTCCGCCAACTTACCCAAAATCGATAACACTCCTTTACTAGTACAATAAATCTAACCCTTGTAATCCCCCTCTAACTTACAACTGGTTCACCATGAAATCGTTGACCACTTGTTACCATCAACCATTCCCTCATGAAACTAACACCTAATGTCTTTCCTGTTCCTTATCCTGGTGCTGTCCCGTCGTGAAACTTGACCCCCCTCTACCACCACTCTATAGCCTGACGGGGAAGATGACCTGAAGAAGCGTCAACTGATGGAGCTTGCCATCATAAACGGCACTTACCGCGACACGAGCAAGCCGTCGCCTTCGCCCATTTCGGGCGCTGCCGTGCCTGGTCGTAAGTCTCTCCGACCTTCACTTTCAGTCTGGCTGCTCGTTTTCCTACCCCCTTCTGCTGCTGCTGATGTGGTGTTGCTGCTCCGTTTCCGCTGTTGGCGCTGGTCTTGGCTCGTTTCCAATCCAACTTTCGTGTCTTCGTTTTCTATATCTATTGTTACATGTATCCCTGTATTGATTCTTAGTTTTGAGGCTTTTTCTTCTTTTACCCACTGACTGCTTTTACATACCCAGGCTCTTTGAGCTGCCAAGTTACCTTGCATAGTTCTCTGGGCGCTGGGAATTTTCTTTCAATGCACACTTTCCCTCTAGTTATATTGAAGTTTGTGCTATATGATGTGATTCTTTGCATTTTTTCGGGAGGGAGATTAGAGCGCAAAGTTATTTTTCTTGCACGCAATCAATTAGCTTCAAATAGGGTTAAAAGAACGATAATTTGCGCTCTATTCTCGTTCTTCATAGTCTATGCTTATATTTGGCGTGTTTGCTCTTTCCTTGGTTGCTTTGTTATTCAGTTAAACTTTGTTGAACGTAAGCTTAAGAAACTGAAATCATTTGGGTTAGGGCATAATTTCAGTTCAAAACAATTGTCGAACAAATGAAACTTTTCCCCGTTCAACAGTGTTTTACTATTGTTTTTTTTTATTTTAGCACGGCACCCCATGTATAGTCCTATTAAAAACTGAGATGCTTGCTACTTCCATAATGTCAGTTTATATAATTTAGAATGAAAACTATATACAATGTAAGAAAGCATTAACACAAGATAGCGAAATCTTGTATTAAAAAGGCCCATGGAGATCCTATATGGCACTACTACTCGGGTAACCTTGAGATCATTCTATGTGGAATGAGCCTCACTCAGATGTAACCACTTCTTCGCTTCTTTTAAGACTTCCTCAGTGATGCCATCATTGATTTCGCAGATAATGGTTCATCTCGCACGAAACACTGGATACTTCCGGCATAATATTGTTTCCGCTGAAATTGTTTTTAGAAGAAAAATTATAAAATCTGTGTACCGAGCTATACTGCCTGGCTCTATAGCGCAGAAAAACCAAGTCGGTAACTGTATTTAATACTTTTTAGAAACGCAACTCAGTTTTTTTTATTTTTGTAAGTGGATGTATTTTTGTCATCCATGAAGTGATCAGCCCCTTCTTCCGCACGCTTTCTTTTCATTAAGTATAAAAGATCTGCATGTTGATTTTTGCCGTATAAATATCTTTTCAGAACCTGCATGCGTGCGCAGTAGTTAAGGCTTATCGTTCTGGAATTACATCCTCCATTCTATCTACACAGCTAAGTTTGCTGAAACATTTCATTTCTTCCAAACAATGGTTTAATACATAGCAGGACTATCGTTAAGGGTGTGATTAGCAGATCAAGACAAAACGTTAAAACTCTACTATATTATAAGCAAATGCAGTTTCCAAGGTCGTTATGCATGTCATCTAAGTTTTTAAAAATGAACACTGAAACAACTTATAATTGTGTTTGGCGCTGTTTATAGCCCTTAAAGCCCGTTTCCCCTTAAGCTCCTTATTAGACAGCAGAACTACAACGCAACATTCATATTTGCTGCATTCTGATGGTTTTTTTTTTGTTTGAGACGATAAGCGTTGCTGTGGTATCTATTTCTGGTGGGAACAGCAGAATTTTCTAAAATCGAAATTCTTGGGCCCGCTAAACTTTTATATTTTCTGGGTAGGCCCAATTTTTTAAGCAATCATTTTGAGGTACTTCTTTGTTTTGAATAATTTCGGCTCAAAAGGGTTCGACTTTTATTGAATTTGCCTAAATCGGGGCTTTAATTTTTATCATGTAAAATTAGTCTAACATTTCCTTTTTTCATGAAGAACTAAAACCTTTAATTCCTTTCGTAGCACAAATGTCCCTGCTTTTTATATTATATGTGTATTATTATGTCCTGTTGCCTCGACCAATATTCTCATTGTCCAGATAAAAAATAATAATACATAGTCAGTTTTCCCAATCCCTTTTTCCACTTTCTTACTTTAGTTTCTCCTTTTCCCCTGTAGGTGTGTTTGGTGTTTAAACAATAACACAAAATCATATAACTTCATAGGTTTTTAATATATGGTTTGAATTGCACCTTATTATATGAACCTTGTTTTTAGATGTTTTGTATGTTTTTACAGTCTTCCTGATTTGCATTGAATTTGTTTGATATACTTGGTGGTGTAATTTTGTAAAATATGCTTTCACCTACTACTTTTGAATTGAAATATAGATTTTCCTTATTTGTTCAATAAACCATAATGCACCTTTAAAATTTAACTTCAATTTCTGAATGTATTCGAATTTTGCAATTTATTGCCCTCTTTTACAATATAATACTTGCAAATGGCTGTTATTTGATTTCTAAGCTTATGTGTGGCTTTCTCTAGTTTGTTTTTCATAGTTTTAGTATTGGTATTTAATGCTGGTTTGTTTTTAAAAAAAATCACGTATTTTATAATATAGCTGTGAGTGTGTTTTCTACTTTCTTAAAGGCAAAGGGGTTCTTTCCATAATTATGTCTCATTACATTTCCACGACACCCCCGACCCCCTTACCCGCCCCCCACCCCCAAAAAATAAACAAACAAACAAAACTAATACCATTTACAAACCCAGAAGGCAAGAAGATAAAACAGCTAGGATAGGTCATCTCAATACCATGCGTTGGAAAGATATCGATAGGCAGATTTTACAGGACTTTTTCTGTACCAAATATGCTACTCGTCGATAAAATTCTCATGACGTGTATGAATGAGCCAGTTTAGAACAGCTTTTCTGTACCGATTCGAACACCGAGTATCATTTCGTTATTATAACAAAAAAGAAGAAACATGTCTTTTTGCACCGCCTCAGTAGGAAATTAATCGCTTGATGTGAATTGGTTGTAACTACTCTTTTAGTTATGTTTCCTTTAAACAGGTGATATTCAATGATGGACTACCGGTCTTGATTTTGTTTTCCGTAACAACCACTTATTGTGAAAGTAAAATTAACCCGTAAAACATCAGCGCACAAAAAGAACATAATACAAAATTAAAAAAAAAAAACCGGAAAGAACCCCTTTTGCTGTGTTTGATTCTGAGCTTTTAAAATGGATGGACTGCACATTGTCATGGGCGTAGATCGTTTTACGGTAATATATTTTTTTTTCTATTATGGATTATCAGGATACCAAACGCTCATCCATTTCGGATAAATTGCATCAGTCGATCATTTAAACTCGATGATGTAATTTGAGCTAATTTGGTGCGCAATTATGGTCCCCATCGTGCGATTCTAATAAATCCACAATGTATTTTTCGGCCACAATTCTCATGAGGATTGATTTACATTAGCTCACTACAATAATCTAATAAATATTTTTGAAGCATGGTTGTTGCAAGTAGCACTATAGCTGAACAGACCCATGCCACTGTGCAGCTTGCCAGCTAGTAGTTGTATTAGGTGTCCCGGGTAACCAGGCCTAGCCTGGACTCTCCTTCCCGGGGCACTGAGAGACTTAACACTGTCCTACTGGCCCTAACCCACAGCGTGGTTTTCTATTGCCGTTCCAGAGGCGCACCTCCAGCTTGGTGGCCTGCCCATGTTCCTTCCCCCCGCCCCCTCCCTACAGCAGGGGGCGCTCCGCGGACCTGGGGCCATGCCACATCTCATCCCCGTTAGTGGGCAAAACGGAGCCTCTGATGGTTCGTGCCCCTTGTGTTTCTTCTTTCAAAGTAGTCTAGTGTAACGTCCCCATCTAACAATCGTGCTAACCCTAACAGTAACAGTAAAAAGGCTGCTAGTTAAGATTTCTAACTTTGGAGCACTATAGTCTAGTCTAACCCCGG
Source organism: Elysia marginata (assembly GCA_019649035.1). NCBI lineage: Eukaryota > Metazoa > Mollusca > Gastropoda > Plakobranchidae > Elysia > Elysia marginata. The sequence goes on along the minus strand of BMAT01003865.1, from coordinate 493,180 downwards.
GTGTATAAAATGCAGCCGTCACAAAACTTTTGAATGTAGTCATTAACCTTAACAAACTTTTAAACCGTGCAACATTGAACTAACTACGTTAACATTAACACAATTCTAACCGTGTCCCTTCCTACCTCCTCCTCTATAGATCTAACATTCATTGGCCTCGGTTGAAATACCTCAAAACAAGTAATACTCAGATCAAATCAAACTTAAATGTGAATTATTATTGTTTTGTAAGCGATATAAATTATATTACCTCAGAAAAGTCAGTTATATCAGATCTATTTAAAAATAGAAAAAATAAACACTTTTGTGTAACATTTCAACAACAAAATTTAAAGTTCACTTCCCATGTAGTCATATTTTTGTTAAATAATTTTGAGTGTAATTTTTCTTATCATACACCTAAGGCTTCAGTAATTGCTAAAATCATCACCGAGAAAGGCGCCATGGCCTTAAAATTTTTTCTGAATTGATTTTCATAAAAGTTGCACCTTCTCGCGGAGAATATGCGTCAACAGTGATGTTTGCAAGAGCCTTGAATCTAGTTGGAACAAGCGTTTGACAAAGGTTGTAACAATCCATACACTTTATACATTTAAATTTGAAAAAAAAAAATCTGTGTTGTTTTAAGTCCAATGTTTGGACATTGATTGAATTAGGAAAGGCTGGGGATACTGATTTAAATCTTTATATAATATCTTCAACACTTTCTTTTTCACGGCATGTATATATGTTTGCGTCACTTTGAGTATGTCCTAACTTACTTCTAATTTATCAGTTTCTCCAGAAATAACAGAATTTTATTTTTTGCTTTTTTTGTCGATGGCCTTTATGCTCTCTAATCACATAATGGTACCACAGCTCTAACAAATTCTCACAAGGTTAAGTTTAGGGTAATTGCTTATCACATTATTAAATTCCTCCATGAAAATAATTTAAAAGACACTAAAGAATTGAAGTATCAGCGCATAATTCAATTTTGTTGACTTACCAAAAGCGCTTTTCATTTTAACTCTTAGAGAAATCAGTTTTACACCAAATTCTTCCTCTCTTTAGTTAAGGTAACTTTGACTCTCAAAGGGTTATTTATGATTTTTTTCTACGGGAAGGAAATGAGTAGGTCATAAACAACTCTAGGTTAAGCTTTCTGCAGCAAGGGCACTCTAACACTTTTCTCTTTTACTGATTTTGTTTTAAACAACACTTAAAACTGCATGCTAACACAGTCATGTAATAACTTTTCATATAGTTACCGTAGTTTCTTTCCTTTAATCCACACATCTATTGTCACTTTCACTGCCTTTCTTCATCTTTAAAACTAATATACATGAGATTGCCTTCTTGCTCCCATTTCAGTATTTTGAGGATAATTTTGATTAGATTTTTGAATTTTTGAAGGCTGCTATTTCTCCACAGGTTGTAATTTAAGTGATAAATCAATGGTATTTTAACCATACAATTTTTTAGCTTGACAAGAATTGTTTTTGACAGAATTTGATGTTAGTTTTTTTGAAATTGTTCAGAGCCTTTTTGATTTTAAATTTTAACTGTTAAGTTGTACATCATCGCTTTAAAACGAAATTACCATTTTTACATGTCCCATGTCAGCTTTATATAATGTATTTTGCAACTGATCAAAAGCAACGTGTACGAAACTTTTTCCTGCTTACCTCCCCCTTTTGCTTCCTCTCTTCCTTTTCACCTGTCCGTTTAGCCCTTCCTCATTTTTTAAATTCCTGCTTTCAATAGGCCTACTCTTTCCCTTAGTTCAATTTCAACTATATTGTCATTCCCTGCCCTGCACCAATTTTTTTCCCTTTTTGGCGATCCTTTCCTTCCAGATGCCCGTATGTTTGCGCAGCCAATGGCCTTACAGATGCGCCAGCCGGGTGCCCCAGGAGGAGCACCTATCATCCTGGCACCAAGGCTTCCCCCTCCTCAGATGCATGTGGCCACCAGCCAGGCTGCCGCTGCAACGTCCATTGCAATGAATGGCGGAGCACCGCCTCCATTGGTGTCCCCTGGTCCAGGAGAGCACACAAGCCTTATGTACAGTCCGTATGGTGCGGTCAGCACCTTAGGAACAATCACCTCAGCTGCTGTGCCACCTACCATGGACCCATACAGCTTTAGTGCTGCTGGTGCTCCTAGTATCATCGAATATCCAACTCATCTGGACCAAGCTCAGGCTGGTATGTTGGCTCTCAGGCGTGATTTTGTCACAGGAATGTGATTAGGGAGTTCTCTGTTGAATTTTTCTCTGTATGTTGACCTTTGGCCAGTGCTAAAAGTTATATGAAAACAACCTAAGAGAATTCATGCCCAAATCTTAAGTGAGTTACGGCTGATATGCAAATTTGTTTTGAATATAGATCCTGTGACGTCAACAATTTGGATGTTGAATTGCAGATAAACTGGCCTGTTTTGCCAGGCCAAGCATCCAAGGACAAAATGTTAAAATTTTTTTTTTTGACAAATTTAAAAAGTGGTTTTGAAAAGAAAAGATCTTATATGCTAGAAAGCAATTTTTCTTACAAACCAATTAATAAGATCTGGAATCAACAATATGTGGAACCTTTGATGACTTATTTTGTTTATTTTTCTGTTAGTAAAACAACACAGTCCATTGCAGTATTGTTAGCAATTATTGTTGATCTTTGTTTTAATGGCTGCAAGATAGAGATTGCAAATTGTAATGCGTAATGTCCAGTTATCAATGTTTAAACACTACTCAAGTTGACACTTGCACTATCCATTATGGGACAACATTGCCCCCATGACTTTTTTCTAATCTCTCAAAAGACAACTGTTCCCGTTTCTATACCTACATGAACAAAGAAAGATATTACAATGGTATGCTTTGAAACCAAACCAATGGATGCTTTTGTTTGATGTTCAGGAAACTAAAATGATGAGTGCATAGACGAACATGCATTTATTTTTTTTAATCTGGTCCATAAGGCCACTTGCATAAATGGCCTAAACTTTTTGTTTGTCAGCTAGATCTAATTAGGTCTAAATATGCAATTTTTGTATGCTCAATGCCTCATAAATATTTTTTTACAGAAACAGGCACATGTCATAAAAATGTCTTATCTGTGACATTTTGCTTGCTTACACATATTTATTCAATTTGTTGGCAACAGGCTGGTTATTAGTTGTGTTTTTCTTTTTTTTTTGCTTGTTGCATATATTGGTCTGCCACTCTTCTTTTGTTTTGCCAAGTTCAAAGTGACATAAAGAAATGAACATTCCCGTTCTTAAGAGGAGTTGATTTTAACCAGGTGGTTTTTCCTTTAAGCATATCTTTATTTCTGCCAATTTATTTTGGTCTTTCAACGAGGATAAGAAAACATTGGAAAATATGAACCTGTTGACTCGACACGAATTCTCTGTGAGCAGCTTCTGGCTACTCTGGTTGATGATGTGGTTGTCTTTAAGCTGTTATTGGTACTATCAATGTTATGATGGTTAGAATTAGCAATAGGGAAAGAACTTTCTTTTATTTTTCTTTGTGTTTTTTCTGTGCCAATGCTGCATACAATTGTTTACTTTTACTTTGCACATGGTTTTGATCTCAATTTTTTTTGTGGATTTTGGAATCTCTTTGGTCAAATGGGTTCTTTGTTCTCCTCTTATTGCTCAGTTTCAATGAAAACAATTCTCTCGTTTTTAAGCAAATCCTCAAACGAGTTCTTTTCTACATTATGTTTATTCCTCCTAACCAGCTGAACTTTGGAAGTGCAAAGAAAGATTTCACATAATTACACCTTCTGAATCATCCATCAAACTTTAAGATGGGTTACTTCAGATTTATTTTGTTTTGCCTTTGTTTCTCCAACTACATGCAAAGAAACGAGTACGCACCTTATATATTTTTTCTTGTGTTTATTCTATCATTTTTTTCCGACTTTGAAATTTTTATAATTGCCTTATGTATACAAAAAGTGTCATTGAAGTCTCTGTTGCTCAATCGAATACAATTAGTGAATTTATTATTGATCTTATACTGATCAAGTTTGCATGTGTTTTCTCAAGGTACCGTAGTGTAAATATGCATGCTCAGAATTCTAATGATAAAGTAACATTCTCATTAATCACACTAATGCTAAGTATTCATTTTGACAAAGCTTAATGAAAACACCTGCTTATTTCAACCCGATGTATAACAATTAATTGTATATATTTATATTATTTAGCTATCTTAAAACAAAGAAGAGCAATTCCACCTAAAAGTATACTCTGTAAAGAGCGCCCACTGCATGAAATAGCCATAGATGTATTATATTGTTGGTAGTTGTCGAATTTTACTTCAAGTCCAAAGAAGTATCAGGGCTGCCAACCAGTACTGATTTCAGTATTTTGGTATCAGGTTGACTACCAGAATACTGGACTACTGGTTTCAAACCTAAAATACTGAAATTAGCTATAATTGTGGGGAAAATATTAGTCATCTGGTAAATGGGAAAGAAGCAATTAAGTCTAGGCCTCTTGATTGGAAACGAAGACAAAAAGCACCAGGACACATTATTTTTCCCAAATATAAGTTAATGTCTTTGAATATAAAATCAAAACTGTCTTTAGGAGAACCTAATACATAGATTGAGACAATTCCAAACACCAAGACTGAGCAACTTTAGCAATAAAGCTAATACATGTATATGGGTATCAAAATATGCTTTGGTAAATACTGAAACGGGGACTTTAAAGCATTGGAGCCTATTGATTAGGTGTTGGCTTTTCTGAAATAGTTATTTTAAATTATATCCCACATATGATGTAAGTAACACAGTTAATGTTCTTTTTTAAACTATCTTTTGTAGGCAAGTCTTCTTTTGGCCATGAAAAAGTCTTAATCACATCCCGGCTAATGCAATACCATTGATTGACGTAACACTGAAGTAATAGGCGAAATGCACAAAGTCTTCATACAAAGTATAAATTAATTCACATCAATTTTTTTGGTGAATGTAAGTGGGTTTTTTTCATCCTTTCAGCTCAACTTAAAAAATTTTATTCTATTTTTTTCTTGCATGAAAAAAAAAGACATAACTGATTACTTGGAAAAGTAGAAAAAAGCATGTTTAATTTTGTCTTTTTATTTACCAAACAGTCTAACAAAGGGGAACTATTTACTCCATTAAAATATTTGCAAATTTAAAGATAACGTTAACCTTCTGTTGCCTGTTATTGAATAATGCAGAATTGGAGATGTGTAAGATTAGTCAAAGAAATAGATAATTAAGTAAAATTAAAAAAAAAATATAATAAATTACTTCTAAATATTTTAAGTCTTTGTAACTCAGTGTAGATTATCAACAATATGAACTTTTTGATAGTACAGTTTCTTGTAATTTGTAATACATGGAAAAAAGTAAACCTAAGTCATGAATGACAAAACAGACCACACACTTTCAGTTTTAAGATCCTCGTTCATGATATATTCTTTATAATCAAAATTTAAATACTGCATTATTTTTTTAAAGGCTAGACTTTTTGTCTCCTGTCTAACTATAACTTGTATAACTCGTTTTACTTTCGTTATTTACTAAATCGTTTTTATCACATCATTACAATTTGTTTTTAAAATAAAGGTATATACATAGGCTTTTGACAACTAATTTTGTCAGTTCAAGAATATAAAAATTTACGCTGCTCATGTCTTTCCAACCCAGGCTCACATGATTGGCAATTGGCATTTGGATGCCTTTTACAATTTTGCATTTGGAAAATAACTTCAGAAATCTAATTTATTAAAGTTTACAGGCACCAGGCGTAAGCTTAATAAATATTGACCTGGTCTTTAGTTTAAAAATTTAGAAAAGACAGCAGCGCAGATTTGGTTTATTGTCTGTTTTAACACTTGGATTAACCCATTAACCACTAAAAACAAAGACGGTTTTGACATTCAAGTGCAAATATAAACTCCTGGTCTGTGATCTATGCAGTTTTTATATTCCATAAGAGACTCTTTGTGGTATATGGTGACCTCTTTACAATCACCTTTATCATGAAAAAATATTGTTTATAGAATGTGCCAAGTCTTTGGCTCCAGTTTTCTACTTGAACTTGTTCTGAATTTTTCTTTGGTGGATTCATAAAGTAAAGCACCAGTTATTTTTATTTGACTTTTATGTAAGTACCTTGTTTCTGTTCTTCATGCATCTGGGTTTTCTTTTTGTTTAAAATGAATATTGTTTATTGATCTAGATCTTTTTGTTTGGGACCAGGTGACACAGTCTTTGCCTTTCAGTTTTGAAAAGTGAAGAGGAATGAGTTTTTCCCATTTGTTGATCTGTTTGGTATTCAGTATAGAGTATTTGTTTTTTTCCTTTGAATGAAAGTACATCAGGACAAAGGCAGACTTTTGTGAAAGCTGTCCTGCACATATGAAGAGATCAGTCTATGTAAAGGTGGAAAATTGATGACAAAATAATTTTTTTAATATGAGGTTTGTTTGGTTCTGGTTGTCAAAGGAAAAAACACAAGGTGTTCAATCTCCATCGCATTGATCTCTGTCTTCCAATTGCTAATATATCCTTCATTCTCCTTTACATTTGGAAATAAACGTAGTACCTTTTATTATTGCCTTCTTAATGATACACACAAACAAGCAATGAAACATTTATTGGTATTCTACACATGATGTATAATAACAGAGAAAGACCTCTGATAGTGTTTCTATGTATCTGATATGCCTGATTTCTATGCATTTGCTCACAAAATTTGAATTTTCATAGGTGCAGTACCAAAGATCAGGCGTTCATTAGAGGGAGTGAGGCCACACCCATATACTAGGGTCTCTTTGTCCTAATATAGGAACAAAGGTCAGTTTATGATGTTTATGTTTAGCAATATTTAATATCATGGTTTTTTGTACATATATAATTGTATTTATAAAATAATGATTGTACTTTTACCTCTTCAGCATTGTTTATGGGGATTCTACATATTTATGCATACCCATAGTCTTGTCAACAACAGCATTTATAAGGAGCGAAAAAATGCACCCTTCAATCAACAACAGCATCTATAAGGAGCAAATATAATGCACCCTTCGTTAAACAATGCGAACAGGATAAAAAACAATATAAAGTTAGAAAAATCAGTTGCAAGGTGTAAAGTAACTACAGATTAAGGTGGTTATCAAGTTTTATTCCCTTTAAAAGTCAAGTTTAAAAATAATCCTTTTCTTTGGTAGGTCTCCTACCATATCCTATTCATAAATCAATAGGAATAGCACAAATGTTATGGCAGCAAAAAAAGGATAAGCAAGATGTGTTGCATGTTCAAATGGTGAACTTGCCTAAAAGCAGAAATGTTTTATTTTGGAATCAAAACATTATGTGACCGACTCACATTAAATTTTCTTATCAAAGTTGGCCCTTTTTTGTTCAAAGGAAATATTAAGTTTGTGTTAGAAATGTAGAAGATATAGTAAGCTTTTTTACGTGATGCAGTGTTTTGAATTTTTAAAGTCTTTTCAGATAAACATGTAACATTTGAATTTTGAAACATCTAAATAGGCGAGAAAATCTCACTTATACTCTCAAGTGCTACACATCCTTTTGAAATTGGCTGGTAATGACTGTTTGATTTTTACAATTAGACGAAGGATAATTTTCCTTGGTAAAGAGGGAACAACAAGCTTTTACCCTACCTCTGGTACCGTGACTACTACATCACACAAAGATAACCCCACTTTTCACTACAAAGTAACATAATACTTAGTTGTTATTTCAGTGTAGAGAGGTGTTTTGATGTTCCAGTTTATTGCAGAAATCCAAGGGCATTTTTTCCTTCTACACATTATAAAAAGAAATCAAAAGTATTACAGCATTATTTTGTTATGCATTTAAGAATGATATGTGTCTTTATACGCGTTTGTTTTTTCAAACTATATACCGTTGTATGCCTTGTTACAGCAATATACCTATGTTGCATCTAGCTTGAGGGGAAATCCACAGCATTTTATCCATTTTTCGTTATGTGATGTCAAATCAAAAAAAGCATTTGTGCAATTGTTGTCAACATTTATTTTTTTTAGAAATAAAGCATTTATTTTGTATGGAAGTTGTCTTTGTCACAAGCTTTAAACTTCTTCTGTGTTTGGTTGACCTCCAAAAAGTCATTTACAATCATTACTGAGACCAAATCATGTTATTTACAAGAAAAAAGCAACTTAAAACACCCTATAAAAATTGAAGTTAAAAATATGCTCAAAATAATAAAAAAAAAGAAGTGTCTGGAGTTTAAGTTTGGATCACTACAAAGTCAACAGACTTTTGTTATTTGAGTGAAAAAAAAAAATTCAAATTTTATAACTCAAAAAATTAATAATACACATGGCCAAATAAAAGGGGGAAAAACAAGTTTAAATAATATGCACTAAAGCTTTTGAAAGTTGAACATAAAGGCAAAGCAAAATACACAAAACTGTGAAAATGAAAAGAATGAAAAAGCACAACAGAAAATACCCCCAGCCCCTTCCAGCACATACAAAGATGTGTGTCCATATGAGTGCGATCTGGGGCCATAAAACTGTAAATAAGTTTTTCGTCCTTAAATGTAAATAGGCCTACTGGTCAATTAAAAGACGTTCTGTTGAAATAAATTTTGCAGCTTTCTGATTCAGAAATTTTGTGTTAAATTATAGCAAGTGGTGTGCAGGTATTATTATGGACTTTCCATCTAATCAATTTGAGTGGTAGCATTTTGTTACCACCCAGATCAACAGATCCACACATTATATAACATATTTGCTCAAAAAGCTTTGTGACTTATATTATTAAAGTTGGGTTTGCATTTATCCCTTTCCGTGAGAGAGGATCCAGCTTATTTTGTGGTGACTTATTGATGCATGGATACACGTTTGCATGAAATACAATTGGCCAGGAAATTTCTTATGCCCTTATAGAAACTAGCTTATAATTTACAATATGGTCTTACTCTTAGCATTCGATCTTTAATATTCATAACTGAATCTAATGAATAATACATATTTTGTTATTAGGTGCTTATACTTTAAAATTGGCCTCACCTTTCCTATCCTTTTTGTCTTTTCCTCTTTTCTATCACTTTCTCATTCCTATTCTGAAGTTAAAACGGTACACCAAATAGATCTATGGTTAAGTATTTTGGGACATTTACTTTTTACTCTTTTCTTTCTAGTTGGCACTAAAAGTCGTTGCCGCAATGTTTACTAATTTGTTTTCAATTTCATTTTTCAATTAGAAATTAAATCATCAGGGTTTGGTATTTTATTTACCTATCAATAGCATGATAACCCTAACATTCAGCTCATGAACTATGTTAAATACTCTGATAAATGATTCCATTCTCTTCCAACAACTTCTTTGGGCACCTTGTTGATTGGAGTTAAGAGGCTGCTACTTTCTCTTGATGCTTTTAACATTGCACTGCAGCAAATCCTAATTTTGAAAAAAAAAAAGCGTCAGATATACCTGAGGGCAATGGAAATAACTTTTGGCAAAAGAATGTTCCTCTCTCAACCTTCCGAAAACAAAGCATCTGTAACAAAATAACAAAATAACAATTATTAAAGCCTGTTTCATAAAAACCATTCCGCCACTAGCCTTTCGCCTCCGTTTCATTCTGCAGCTCTTAAACTTTCCTTTATCCTCAGTCTCACTTTTCTCCTAACCCTTTCCCCTTTTTGGTTTCTCTTAGAGATGTGATAAATGTAGCCAAAATATCCACTAACTCTTTTTTTTTCTTTTCGTCTTTTTTTTTGTTCATTAACCCAGCTGGCCCACTAACCACCATTGTGCCTTACACTGCGACGGCTGGCTCTCTGTGTGTGTGAGTGGGCCCTCCACCCTCCGTCCGTCCCTGCTTCTGTTGCTGTGTGCTGTTTTCTTTGGCAGCCAGGCAGGCAGACAGACACACAGACATATCTGATAGACAAGAAGTCTCTCAATACTGGTGGATGGACCTCCCTGCACAAAACTTGTTCTTATTATTGTTGTGTTGATCATCACCATAATCGTCATCACTGTCATCAATATCATTGTTGTTCTTTACACTGCTGATAGAACTGCCACTTTCATTACTGCTAATGCTTTCATAGCAAAACCTCTTCTTGCAGCTGTTTCTATTGTCTGTCTTCTTTGCACTCAACAGCTTTATATAACCTGTGTGGTTGAAGGGCAGGCATGTCACGTAATGTAACCAATACCAACATCAGAACACTGCCACTATCTATACAGTGTGTTTAGTAAGCCAGGGCACTAACTCAAAGCTTGTGTGGAGGCAAAGGATAATAACTGTCTTAATGTCTAAAAAAAGAGTTATTAATAATAGACATATTTA